>JANCTG010000024.1:0-190589 GCA_024478385.1 Botrytis elliptica
TAACTAACCCTAACCTAACCCTAACCCTAACCCTAACCTAACCCTAACCTAACCCTAACCCTAACCCTAACCCTAACCCTAACCCTAACCCTAACCCTACACCTCCGGGTGGGGAAAAGCCGTACGGGTTATATATATTCAGAATATAAAATATAAAAAAAAGCAAAAAGATATTAATTCAATTGGCTTAACGAAAGGAGGGTATTGAAGCCTAATACGTCAAAGAGGCAACTAATACTCTTTATCCAATCATAAAACACTAATATTGAATCAAATATCATACGGAGCATTACTACTGGCTAATATTATATTAGACCAATAGGACAACCCTGAACTGTAACCTGATAATATGGTTCGCTACGTCATACTATATACAGGGCAGCCCCACTTATACCACCACATTGATTGGTGCTGGTAACCATCAACTGTTTAGGTATCAATATGAAAATTCCATATTGTTCCATTTGAACAACTAGACAACCTTATTATAATATATATATATAAACCTCAAATTTAAAAGTTAATATTATTCAAATTTAAAACCACCCAAAAAGCCCCCTCAATATCAGGATTCTGAAACCTAATTTTTTTCAATTTTATTATTATTATTCTGATTTTTATTCTTATTTTTATTCTTATTCTTATTATTAGAATTGATTATATAATTTAGCTACCCCACTACTCTTTCGGCTAATCACTACTCCCCCTGTTCCTACAAATTCAACCTTTTATAAAATGAGTACAGATCGATCAATTCAAGAGATAATTTAAATCTGTTTTTAGAAATGAATAGATAAATAAAAATAAGCCTTAGTTTATTATAAAATAATTATAGATTTCTTATTCTAAATTGGATTTAGAGTGGTGGCCAAATCGATTCATTTTGCTGGTCACCACTCCCCCCTGCTTCCACAACCTCATCAAACTTAGGGTTATTTCCATTCGATATAAAACCATCAATTTGAAAGATATCAAAAAAGTAATTTCATATATAGAAAATTCAATTGAATCTCTATTTATTTCTTTTTTCAGATTTTCGAAAACCCTAAAATTGAAGCCAGGAAGAGTGGTGACCAATTGGAGAGTTTTTGGGAGGGTCACCACCCCCCTTAGGGTAGTGGTCACCACCGGTGCTGACCACCAAAAAAATCCTTAGAATAATAGTTAGGACAACCCTGAACTGTGACCTGATAGTATGGTTCGCTACGTCATACTATATATAGGGCAGCCCCACTTATACCACCACATTGATTAATGCTAACAACCATCAACTGTTTAGGTATCAATATGAAAATTCTATATTATTCCATTTGAACAAATAGGCAACCTTATTATAATATATATATATTATATCAAAATTTCAAGGTTCATATTATTCAAATTTAAAACCACCCAAAAAACCCCCTCAATATCAGGATTCTGAAATATACTTTTTTTCAATTTTATTATTATAATTCCAATTATTATTCTTATTTTTAGAATTAAAATCGATTATATATAATTCAACTACCCCACCACTCTTTCAGCTAATCACCACTCCCCCTGCTCCTACAAATTCAACCTTTTAGAAAATTAGTACAGATCGATCAATTCGAAAGATAATTTAAATCTGTTTTCAGAATTCGATAAATAAATAAAAATAAGCCCTAGTTTATTATAAAATAATTATAAATTTTCTATTATAAATAGAATTTATAATAATGGCCAAATTAATTCATTTTGCTGGTTATCACTCCCCCTACTTTCGAAGATTACCATAGCTTAGGGTTCGACCTCATCAAACTTAGAGTTATTTCAATTCGATATAAAACCATCAATTTGAAAGGTATCAAAAAAGTAATTTCATATATAGAAAATTCAATTGAATCTCTATTCATTTCTTTTTTCAGATTTTCGAAAATCCTAAAATTGAAACCAGAAAGAGTGGTGACCAATTGGAGAGTTTTTGGGAGGGTCACCACCCCCCTTAGGGTTACGGTCACCACCGGTGCTGACCACCAAAAAAATCCTTAGAATAATAGTTAGTATTCTTTTTAGTATTCTTTTTAATATTCTTTTTAATATTTATATTAATATTTAGAATTTAGATTAGTATTTTAATTAGTATTTTAGTATTCTTCTTAGTATTCTTCTCAGTATTCTTCTCAGTATTCTTCTTAGTATTCTTCTTAGTATTCTTCTTAGTATTTTTATTAGTATTTTTATTAATATTTCTATTAATATTTCTATTAATATTTCTATTAATATTTCTATTAATATTTCTATTAATATTTCTATTAATATTTCTATTAATATTTCTATTAATATTTCTATTAATATTTCTATTAATATTTCTATTAATATTTCTATTAATATTTCTATTAATATTTCTATTAGTATTCCAATTGATATTCTTGGTAATATTTTGGTATTTACATTTTTCTTTGAATTAGTATTTTAATTATTATTCTTATTAGTATTTAGATTAATAGTAAATTAATATTAGGTAATATTCTTATTAGTATTTTAGTATTATCGATATTGTAATTATATGATTCAGTTACTCTATATTACTTTTTAGTAATTATTATTGCTTTCATTATTTATATATTGAAATCTTTTTAGAATTAATATAGATCGATTAATTTAAAAGATAATTAAAATCTATTTTCAAAATTCAATAAATCTGTTAAAATAAATCTTAATTTTCTATAAAATATTTATCAATTTTTTATTATATATTGAATTTGAAATAATAATTAAATTTTCTTATTTCGCGAATTATTATTACCCTATTTTCGAAAATTATTATAACTTTTATTCAACCTCTCCAACCCTAAGCTTTAGGGTTAATTATATAGATCGATTAATATAAGAAATATCGAAAAAGTAAAATTAGATATAAATAATTCAATTGAATCTCTATTAATCCCTTTTTTTAGATTTTCGAAAAGTTTAAAATTGAAGTATAAAGGAGTAATAATCAAATAATAACTTTTTGGAAGGGTTATCACCCCCCTTAGGGTAGTGGTTACTACTGGTGCTGATCACTAAAAAAATCCTTAGAATAATAGTTAGGGTTATAGTCACCACCAATGCTGACCACTAAAAAAATCCTTAGAATAATAGTTAGGTGTAGGATTCCAAAATATTATTATTATAATACTAGCTTTAATATTACATAAGATATAAGTTAATACCAGTTGATTTTAGTTAATATTAGTAAAATCAGAAAAGCAAAAATGAAATTTTATATATATATAATAAAAACTACACTAAAATATTCAGTTTTGAATTCTATTTATAATAATATATTATTAATTTTTTGAAATCATTAATATTTAAGCTTCTAACCCCAATTTAAGATTTTATAAAAATCAAGAAAATCGTATTTTTCTAAATCAAAAACGAACTAAGTCTGATTCGGAAAAAAACTACACTAATAAATTCAGTTTTTTCTAAAAAATCTAAAAAAGTTAGTTTTAATAAGTTAGCTCCAATATTAAGCGAAATATTAGTTAATACCAATTAAAACCCTAAAAATAGAACTTAATAAGGAATAGCACTAGCAAAAAAAAAATACCATTCAATCCCAAATTTTTTACTGATTCCAAAAATATATATATATATATATATATTTAACCCTGAAAACCCTAAATATTAATTAATACTAGTAAAATATTTCATACCAGTTAATAGGGTATTAGGATTATAATCGCTACTAATACTGACTATAAAAAAAATCCTTAGAATAATAATTAGAGTGTTAGGGTTATTTTAATTCGATATAAAAATATTAATTTGAAAGATATCAAAAAGTAATTTTATATATAAATAATTCGATTAAATCTTTATTCATTTCTTTTTTTAGATTTTCAAAAAGCTTTTTATTGAAGTCAGAAAGAGTAGTGATCAATTGGCGACTTTATGGCTGGGTTATTATCTCCCTTAGGGTTAGGGTTATTACTAGTGCTAATCATCAAAAGAATTCATAGAATAATAGTTAGTGTATTTAATTCGGTAGGAAGTTCCGAGCGAAGGTAATACAGGTCAAGAGAATGCCAGATTTGCTTATGGCTGGGGCAAAATAAAACACAACATTTCTTACAACGCCGTTGTTAAGATCTCTTCATTTCTCATTATCCTAATTCTTTAATCTCGATAAAGCTCCTCAATATTTTCCATTGAAGTCTCTGCAGCTCCGTTCGTCGAAAATAGCAACGGTATCTGGCGGTTTGTAGACTTCGGCTGGCAAGGTTTATCTTCGAGTGATTCTGGATCTCCTCCGAGAATGCTGGTGGTTGTTATGATATCGGCACTTAACAATGGACTCGAAAGAGGGGAAGTAAACGTTTCGCGCCGATTTTTGTCAGGGGAAAATTCTTTTGTCAAATTTCATCTCGGTACATCTTCAATCCATCGTGGGGAACTCATGGGGGGCTTGTTGATCCCATATTTGAGAGTGTTACGGAGTAATATAAATTTGTATGATAGTAAGGCTGGTCTGATATCGAGGCGTGGCATTTGGCGTTACACCAAAAGCGGGGTACATAAGCGAGGGAAAAGGGGTTTCATTAAAATATCACACTGGAGGACTACGAACCTCGTGGAAGAATGAAGAAGGCCCTTTGGAAGTTTCCATATTATCAAAGATAAGTTGAGAACACATAGAAGAGGAAGCTATCATTTGTTAGATCAATCTCAAATACATAAGGACAAGTGTACAAACACCTTGATCATTTTCTTATATATGTATAATCAAATCATACTGTCTATACCTTTGGAAACGGAATGTGAATAACGTTTGGATGTAGCAACTAGCAACTAACGATATTAGCAGTTTATAATTGGTATTGTTATATTCAAGTTGCATAGGGAATGGGGAACATATAGCATAGAGGTAGATACATAGCACCATGGAAACAAACTACAATTCAGATAGATTATAATAGTATCAACAAAAGTATGACGATAACGAGATGTATCAGAAATGGGATATCAACTGAAACCCATCTCATACTCCACCCCCAGCATTTCTCAATATAATCTTCTTACCCTTTTACTACTATTACCCCAGTCTTTTATTTTCCATCTCTCCTCTTTCCTTCCCTCCACACTATTCACTCCTCATCCACACATGATCTTGAGCTGGAACAAACAGCAGCCAACAATCGCAAGCGAAACAAAGTCCTATATGAACACCTATACATTGCGCTTTTTTCGAGATGCATTTTGAACAGCTAGCGTAAATTATCTTTAGGTCGGTGAAATGGGTTGGTTTCAATCGAGAAGGATTCGGTAGATTCCCTTTCCGAACGTTTATGGAGCGGATTAGATGACTGAACATCACATCACAAAACTCGTATTTGTATGTTGTTAATAAGAAGTTGCTGGAGTTTAAGGGAAATTGGCAAACACAGAGCGGAAATTTTGGGTGGATACTTGCACAGCTTGACATCAGAGTTGTTTCTACAATTTGTTCATCCTATTCAACACCGATTTCCTCTCTCATACGATTCAACGCAAGCTTCCCCTCCAAGAAACTTGTAAAACTCAATAATAAGTATACTAAGTCACTTACTAGTATCAAATTAAGAAATTAAGTAACATTACCATTATATCATATAAGCAATATAATTCCTATAACATAATTATATCTCTTAGTAGATGGATTTATTATAAACTATAATAATATGAAATCACATAGAAGTTAATAATAAATTATTTTAATTTGATTGATTATACTTTTCTTTTTATAAACTGAGATAACTATTGATTATCTTGACTTTATAGGAGATTTCTTGGATTTTCTAGAAATAAATTAAAGATTAATAATAAGAACTATTAGGTTTTATTTTTATTTTTCTGTTGATAAAATTGTGAAAAATAAGTATTTGAAAGATAAAAAGTAATAATAATAGAACTATTGATTATTATATAGTAATATATGATTATTTTAAATACGTAAAGAAAATAAAAAACATTCAAATTGATTAAACTAGTTTAATAGAATAGGAAGAATTAGGATAGGGGAAGTAAATTGAATTTTAAAGAAATCAATATCTTTAAATAGAGAATTTGAGAGATTATAATTTAAGAGAATAGCTATTAAAGACTAAGAGATTTGAATAAATCGAAAAAGAGCTCTACGAGGTTCTTATTAAACATAATATTATATAGAAGAGAATATATAACTTTGCTTAAATTAAGCAAAGTTTTTTTTAAATAATTTTTCATGATATAATACTATTCTCAATATTATAATAGAGCTTAATTAATATAATAATGAATCTTAGAAGTTTATAAGATAAGTTAATAATAAAGATTTCATTCTCAATCATAACTACTATTGAAAATATAAGGACTTGTTTTTAATAAGAGCTTAAGTCTATATACAAGCGTTTTTTATACTAAAACTCATCTACTTTAGAATTAAATATTCAGTTAATTAATATTATTATATATTTGAGATTTTATATTTTAATAAATTTTAATATAAAATTAGGTAATATAGTTTTAGATCTTTAATAAACCTTTTTGATAAATAAAAATCTATAAGAAATTGATACGATTTAAAATTATTATAAAAGATAATGCTTATTTTAAGGATTGAAATTCTATATAAGATTTATCAATTTATATCTTAATAAAATCGATATAACTATTATTAAAATAATTATTTATTAAGCTTTTATATATACTTTAAATTTTATAGCTTTATAATAAGATATTTGAAATAAATAAAGATAGATAAATATATATATATATATAGATTCTTATCTAAATTAATATAAGAGTATGAGTTAAGAGAGAATAGGTCTGTTATTTCTAATCAATTAAATTTACTAATATAGCTTAATAGAATTAAGATCTAAATAAACTACTAGCTTATAAGAGTTCTAGCCCCTATAGATACTAGAGTAAATACTACAGCCCCCTTTAGTATAGTTTTATTAGCTTTCTAATATCTTAAATAACCTCAACTTTTTATAGAATACAATCAAGCTTTTTAATCTCCTTCAATATATATTTACCCTCTTTTCTAATAATCTATATAAAAACAAAATGAATATAGTTTCCAACTTCCCTTTTGATTCCTTTCAAATTATAAAATATTAATTCTAAAAGATATCCTTTAAATACTACAAATTGCTTTATTCTTTTCAATACAATATATTACAGTTTTCTATAATATCTTTATTAATAATTTATAAACTACAATACCTTTCGAAATCCCTTTTCTTTTCGATTTCTCTATTTTCAATTTCCGAATAACATCACTTTTCGAAATCTTTCGAACCTCTTTCGAAATCACCTTTTTGAAAACCTTATTCGAATCACCTTTCGAACCTCCTTCCTTCCTTCAATAATACGATATTCGACCTTTCAATTTATACTACAAATCAACCTATAATCACTCTCTACAATACCATTAAGTTTATAGTTTTGAGAATATTATTAGAACTATTAATAAACTCTAGAATATTATATAATGACTTCATATTAGCTGGAAACTCTATTATATAATATAGAATATCCAGATCATCTTAATGTTTCTTTTTGAATTCGAATAAAGTTATCTTTTTTTATACCTACCTTTCAAGTTCTTCGATTAGTATATTACATAATTCAGTTTCGATAAAAATATTGTATATAATATAACAAACAGAAAAAACAATTCAGATTATCATATACTAGGAAGTTGAAGAGTAGATAATATATTATAGTTCTTAGCTTGAAATCTAATTCCATTTTCGAAACGATTAGCCTTATATTTCAAGGAATAACTGGATTTTCTATACGGGGGCATATAGTCTTTTTTGAGATAGACTAGATATCAAAGTGAATACTACAGCCCCCTCTAGTGTAGTTTTACTAGCTTTCTAGCATCTTAAATAGCCTTAACCTTTCATACAATCAAGCTTTTCAACTCCCTTCAATACATATTTACCCTCTTTTCTCCTACTTATAGCTCTCCTCTCATTTTTCAACAACTTTATATCAAATTTGATAATTATTTAATATTAATTTATTTATTATTCAAATTTCAAGAAAGAATTAGTAAGTAATAACTGATCCATCAATTTGAACTCTATTCTTTAATATATTCCTATATTGATTTCTTAGATATATTAATTTCCTAAATATATTAATCTCTTAAATATATTAATTTTGTATATTCTAAAATTAATCGAAGCTATTTTCTTTTAAAATATTATCAACTGATATTTCAATTCATAAACAAAACAAAAATAAATATTAGTATTTTTGATTCCTTTATTATTTATTAGTATCTCTTTTTAATTAAATCAAAATTTACTAAAAAGAGAAGACAATTAAAGTTTTATATATTGTATTTTCAGTTGAATTAGTTTAGTATAATCAGAGTAAATTCACGATTTGTTTTTTATTAAAATAAAAGAAAAAAATAGTTTATTAAATATTAGGAAAATAATAAGCTCAAGTATTCAATTATAATAGTTTGAGCTATTAATATTTATAATTTTTAATTCTTTTTTTAGAAAATCTAATTTGGATTTATAATCTTTATTAATTATACTTTAGATTATTATTAATATTTACTACTAATCGATATATTTATTTGATAATATATCTTATTAGTAAACGAGTTATATTAATGAGTAAATTACTTTTATCTAAATTTATTTATTCAAAATTATATTATTTAATAATAATTAAATCAATTAATTAAAACTATAAAGATTCGAGTAATTGAGAATCTATTATATTATTTTAATAGATTCTTATATTATAACTTGTTTTATTATATTTACTATGTTATCGATTAGAAGAGACTTTTTTATTACAATTTTATCTTTTTTTAAAGTAATATATTAAAAGATTTTTATTTTATAAGTATTTCTCCTTAGTATAATCAAGTCTTTCCATATGTATTAATATTTATTTATTATTTTATTTATTATTTAATACATATGAATCTTTCTATTTGAAAGTATATTGTTATAAACTAATTTATTTTTATTTTTGATTAGAATGAATTTAATTTCAAATATAGAAATAAGAACGTTTAATTAATAATTCATTATCTGAGTTTTTATTAAAGTTAATTAAAAAAAGCTTTAATCGAACTAGAAGGAATTTAAGAGATTTATAAACTTTAATTAAAAAAAGAAATATAGACGTATAAATTCAAATATTTAATTTCGAAAATATAATTTTAAAATTAAAAGGTATTAAATCTATTTCTTAAAATTCTGATTATGTATTCTCATTCATAATTAATTCCTAATATATAGCTTTAAAAACTATAAAGATTTTAATTTCTAAAAAAATATTGATATATATATATTAATAAATCTATTAATTTGAATATTATATAAATACTTCAGATTATTAAAATAGTTTATATTAAATAATTAAATTAAATAATTGAAATATAATAGTAAGTCTAAGTATATAGTATTATTCTCTTTATAATATATTTAAAAAGCTTTAATTTAAAGTTTTTATGTCTATTCAGTATTAGTATTCGATATTTACTTTTTCTTGATTCTTAGTATACTTATTAAAGTCTTTCAATTATTCTAAATCTATTTTGTAATTCATTTATTCATTTAGTATAGATTTAATAATTCAATTTATAGGAAAATTGATTTTGATATATAAATTAAAAAGACAAATCTGTTTTTGATTTATTAGAAATAAGGGTACAGTTTTGTTCTTTTTAATATAATATATACTTACTGTAATCTATTCTTCATTATTTAATTGTATTACTTGATTTTTATTATTTCATTTAATACTTATTATTATTTTAGGATATATTATATTTATTATGAAATCTGTTTTATCAAAATTATAGAAATTATAACAAAACATATTATATCTTATTTAAATATTAGAAAATACTCAAAACTACTTTAGATGAGCTTAAAATTTTTATAAAGAATTTTTTGAAAATTATAAATACAATTAATACATATTATTAATTCAACTTAATACTTTACAAATTAATATACTTAGAGGTTTCTAATATAATTTATATATCTTTCGATTTGAGAATACAATTTACTATATTTTTTATATTTCTTAATTTAAATAAGAATTCTTTTATGTTTCTATCGATTATATAATAAGAAAAAATATAATTTTCAGGTTTTGAAGGATTATTAGATTTAGATTGATATTTGAAATGAGAAATAGGATTATTGATTTTATATTATAATAATATTCTATTTAGGATATTATGTATCTTTATAGTTTTTCAAATATTATTTTTGAGAAATATATAGGCTTTTTGATTATTTGAATTTATAATAGATTAACAATAAAATGTTCATCGAAAAAAAGAGAATAAATTGAGATGAAAGTAATATATTTGTTGATATAATCTATTTACTAATAAAACACATTATACAAATAATATTCTTTTTTAATAAAATTTTCAAAAATCTAAATTCTATCATTTTTTTTTAACTTAAAAATGATTTTATTTAATTACTTTCTTGATACTATTAATATTAATATTATCAATTCTTTATAATCAATAAATATAAATCAAAATAAATATAAATCAAGTCTAGTTGTTTTTTCTTTCTTATTTAATCTTTTTCAAATTTTTAAAAACTTTTTTTATTTCTCGATTTTCCATTTTAGTTTTCTTTACTTTTGAACTTTCCTTTCTTAATTTAATATTAAGCTGTCTACTATATTAGTATGTTCTAGTTTTTAAAATAATATTAAAGAAATATATTCTTTTTCCTTTAATATAATCCATTCTTTTCTCCTTTATTAAATTCAATCTTTTTTTTTAGTTTCTTTTTATATCTTTATTATATATAATTGTATATTAACTTAAGTTATATTGATTGAAGTAATTTTAAAAAGCTTTAATTATAATTTTAATAATAACAGCTTTTATATAGATAGAGTAATTGTTTATTTATTTAAAGAAAGAGAGTCTGTTAGATATTATATAAGTTTTAATTTAAGCTTTTTAAGTATAATTTAGAAAATCCATTTTGCAACTCTAGAAATTCTTTTTTTATAATAAATTATTTAATATTATATTATAATTTATCAAAAGTAAAAGCAAAAAATTATAATCAAAACCTTAAAGTTGATATTTAAAATAAAATGATAATTATTAATATTATTTTCAATTAATTACATTTTGATATAGATTCTATATTGAGATAATTAAAACATTTATTCATAATAAGTCAATAAAACTCTTGATCAAGTCTCAAATATATATAATATTAAAATACTTTTTGAAGTTATATAAAGCTAAAAATATTAATTTATTATTTGTTATTTGAAGTTTTAAAATAAACTGTATTTTTTTGTTTTATCAATGTATCTTCTTTCTATATATAATTTTATAAAGTTTGATATGAATTATACTTCTAATCATACTTCAAAATATCTTTATAAAAAAATTAATTCAACTCTACGATTTTCTATTATTTTATATTTGAAATAGTCTAACTTGATAAGAAGTATTTTAATTTCTATAAAACCTATATAAATTATTTCTTTTATGAAATTAGATTGCGTTCTTAAAATCTATTTAAAAAGCAATAATTTTCAGGGTTTTCGTTCAATATTGAAGATAAGGAATTGAAAATGAATCGGTGGAAAACGCTCGCTTAAATATACGGTGAGAAGGTTTCAGAACTCTTACACTGGCACCTATGGCCTAATTTCGAAGGAGTAAAGATCACGCCTAGAGATTCACTACAACTGGATTGTATCGAGAGGGAGGGAAAGATTGTAAATTCGAGTTAAAGCACCCATCCCAGTCCTTAAGCATGCATTGGAAAACGATACTGGGGAGAGGAGGACAAGCGAGGTTGCAAGGAGGGGTGGTCTCAGAGGAAGATACAAGTGCTTATATACCTACCAGAGTATGGAATCAATCCAGCGCTTTATTGCCTCTTTGATTTTCTTCCCAAGAATACCTTTACACATATATATAGAGCGTAGAAAAGAGGGTAAATACGTATTGAAGAGGGTGAAAAGCTTGATTGTATTTCTATGAAAGATTGAAGCTATTTAAGGTACTAGAAAGCTAGTAAAACTATGCTAGAGGGGGCTGTAGTATTCACTCTGGTATCTAGCGTGCAAGATGCTAGTACTGCAAAGTGAAGCCTCGATAACCTGCGAGCACAACAGACATACTCAGATTTCAAAAGCTAGTCATTGGAACTAGAGGTCTGGAATACCACCCCAATAATGCACCCTGCATTCTAATTTCGACTCATGCACAACTGAGCATAACACGCCCCATCGGAGATACACGAGCATCCACTGATTGATTTTATTTACTCTACCTCTATGTGTTGAAGCATAATGCAAGTGCGAGAGTTTTATGTCCAACGTTTTTTTGAGAAATGGGTAGAATACTCCGGATCATGACAAAGGCAGGGCCCCGGAACTTTGAACAATAGCTCGACACCCTAAACCTACACCAAGACAAGATTGATGTATAGTTTTTCACTTGTTGAACCATCGATAGTACTAAATTTCCATAGAACAGGACTAAAGACAGAACATTCAAATTAGAATCTAAAAACGAATGAAAGTGCCGTTTTCAGTCTACTGAAAGTTCGGAGACTCAACACATATTAGGAAACCCAAAGTCACCTTAGGTTGAACCAGGATATCCCGAAGTTATAACCACACCGAAACCAAGGGATCGAAGGGTTGCAAACTAAGTATTACTATAAACACAATAATTGCTCCATCAGCAAAAGCTACCGAGTCCTATCAAATGAGTTTGTGTAAGTGGCAACTTACCGTACAGATGCTCACAAGTACACTATCAGATCATTTCATTGGGCACACTAGTACCGCCGACTGAGAGAACGAATAGTAAATAACACTGGCAAAGGCCTAGTAAAGAGAATCAAGCATGGAGTTCATTACTAATCCCTAGAATTACATCAAAACATGCTTCAAATGTAACAAGATAAAAGTATTGTAATTATGTAGATTTTGATTTGAAAGGTTTTTCAATAAACTTCGTCAATATCATCAACGTCCGACTGGATGCGCCATCGATTACTCACCCCCTTCCTAGATAGGAGTGGAAGACTTTTAGTTTTCAAAGATGCAAACTTTTCTGATCTTCATGTAGATAGATTCTTGTCGACTTCCTCATACAAGATAATATATGTACATAATAAGTAGTACTTGGATTCACTCTGCTAATAAATGTCTTTCGCCCGCACATGATGGTCGAAGGTTGAAATATGAGAAATGTCAGAAAAGTTTGAAATAAGGACTCTGCCGTTCGCGAACAAGGCTGGAAAGCCGGAGGGACGGGAGCAACCCGTATTAATGAAACGATTAGCTGGCCATTAGGCATGATTTCATATATGCTCAAATAGTGAGGAAGGACTTACATAGACAATACCTTATCTTGAAATGAAAACAAATATTTGCCGAAATTCTTCGCCGGCATGTTTATTAGTATATTTCTTAAGTATGCTTATACCTATATTAAAGATATCTACTAGCATTTTCACCAATGTGTTCACCTGAATGAAATTCACCAGTACATTCACCAGTACATTCACCAGTACATTCACCAGTACATTCACCAGTACATTCACCAGTACATTCACCAGTACATTCACCAGTACATTCACCAGTACATTCACCAGTACATTCACCAGTACATTCACCAATACCTTTACCAGAATAATTCCACATCGAGGTAGGATATCTTTCAATATAAAGCTAAGATGTAATTGCAGTCCTCAATCCCAGACGCGCGAAAGATGTTTGTTTTTACTCACCTTCAGATCGTATGAGCTAACAAGTGGCTGTCATTACGCTCAAATGGCTTGGTCGTATTATTGATATCTTGGTTGAAGACCGAAGATTGAATGATGGCCAACTCTTGAGAATTGAATCTCGGAGTCCATAATATCAATTGTCGCGGGATCGGCGACTTTGCTTTTTGACAGAACAAGTAATGAAACGGAGGTGGAGGTGAAATGAAAAAAGGCATATTTAGATTTGATTCATTACTTAGTTTGGAGTTTCCAGCTTTATGATTGGAACTTCAAGACATCAATTTATTTTTGATATGTACTAGCTATGTCCACGGGTGTGTGAGCGACGGGAGGTTGAATTATTGTGGCTGGATGATTGAGGCTGGATGATTGAGGCTCGGTACCTAGATTGTTGAGTGCCAGGTGAGGCTGGATTATTGTGGTACAGTTATTGAGGCTAGGTACCTAGGCTCGCTGGGCCATCAAAATTGAAGTGCGGGGCACGAGCGGGGTAATCGCGGTGGGTGCTTCTTTTTGTCTTTTGAGACGGCTTATCTAACTAACTTATTAAGCTTCACCATTTTCCCCTACGATGTAGGAATACTACATAGTAACTACTTGACACCACTCTCCTGCTGTGATTACCTAGTATGTCAAGACTCACCTGCAGGAGAAGCATCCTTATCTACTACACTATCTACTATATAGATGTTGACATAAAAACTACATGGTATTCTCACTACTTTCACCAACATTCCCCTGCACAGAAACCCCTTTACTCTCATGTTCACAATCCAGATAAGTATTCCCACTAGGAGAAACATTAGGTAGGTATCCCCTCTGTTTACCACTCTCCGTCACCTGACGAGGATGAAGAAATCAAGCAGATTCACCCACATCACCATCACTGTGTGTAGGTTCAAAAAATTTGTACATCCATAGGTTCAATGTATATTAGTATCGAAACATATCACTCCAGTAATAATTCTACATGCACCTGGTGATGCTCCTCTAATTCGAGATAAAATACATACACCAGTTCAACCCGAGAATGACGGATGTGATCAAAGATGAAATGGACAATGTGAAACATGTTGAGACAGCAGATGATAATTCGTGGCTGGAGATCTATGTACCTAGGTACCTACTAGATGGTTAAAATGGCGAACGCGGTTTATTATTGGTTCGAGGTAAGTTGATGAGCTTCCCAGGAGGATTTTAATTGGTTGAGATATCCAATTGTGGTCAGGGCGTAAGGTTACACAGCACGTGAAGTTCAGACAGAAGTAGGTAGGTAGAGTTAGCTTTTGATATCACAAACACATCAAATAATTCTCCTTTACTTCATCGTGAAATTCTTTCATTTTGATATCGAAACAACAATACTTCACCATGACTTCCCGTCAGCTTTGTCTGCCGTTGACACCTCGACATACACAAGCATGGAATTCCCCTTCTCTACCACAAACATTCACACGACAAACGTTCACGCCGCAAACGCTCACACCGCAAAGCTTGCCAAATACAATGACTTTTGGACAACAAACTCCTCCTTTGACGCCTCCCTCCAAGCCTATTCAATATGATGACAAAAACCTTCGTGAGCGTATCGCATACGGTCAGCTTATTCCCAGTGGTCGTCCCATTATTACAGAAATTCGAAATGAATGCGAGGATCTCATGATTCAGATGCATCAAACTGGCAAGCAGATACACAATCTCCAGAACAAATGGATACAAATGGGATATCATTGGTTGAAGATGAAGGATAGGTGGCTTGAAGGTGGAATGAGTCTTGCAGAGTTTAACGAGAGAGCAGATGAAGTGAAGGAAACTATCGAGTTTTATCAGGCAAGGGCGAAAGGTAAAACCATTCTCACTGCTACTCGCAGACTGAAAAGATACCTCGGAGATCATCGCGGCACTGCCATCTGGGCTTTTATCGAAGCATGCACTAAACGAAGCGTACGACACCCGTGTTATGTTGGTGGAAACGCTCTCTATGACCTGCAGCGATCTCACGAAGAACTCTCAATGTCGACTTGGGAGTGGTGCGAGTGGTTGAACTTTATCACCCTTCGAAGATATCGCAATTCCCATGTACAAGGGTTGCGAGCAAAAGGTTGGATGGATGTGAATGATAGGGAGAAAATGCGTGGCTTGATTAAGGAAATCATAAAAGTTCGGAATCATACCATGGATATCTCGAAGCTTCGTCGCAAGGACTTTTTGGTTTGGGACCGACCCACTCCTCAAGAGTTAAAGTTGCTCAAGTTAGTGTACGATAACAATACCGGCTTGCTTTTACCTGGCACAATCCAGGAACATCCTGGCACTTATCGCGATAGCCCTCCCGAGCTGTTCGTTGGAGAAATCAACTTAAGAGTCATTGGATTTTATCGCAATGGTGGTAATTGGATTGATAGACTACTGGCACACGAGGAGCCAGAAAAGTATAAGAGAGGACTGGGAATTTTTCTTTCACCAGAGGAGCGGAAGCCATTCACTACATCTGAAACGAAAGACATGGTAGAACTGCAAGTTGATGCAGTCAACATTGGAGCCAGACTTGATCGTGATGATCGTTCGATGCTACAAGATGATACTCCCAATGATGAAATCAACGATACTTCAATACCACAAGTCGATACCCTCAACATGCTTATCGATGATTTTTCGGTGCCACATGACGATACCCCGAATCATCAAATTGACGATGATTCAATGGCACAAGTCGATACCCCTAGTCATCGAATGGATGATGATTCAATGCCGCGATTTGAGACTCACGATATTCAAATGCGTGAAGAGAAAAATCGCGAGGTGGTATCTACAAAGCTAAAGTCGAAAGGAAGAGGTAGAAGTCATGAAAAGAATACTCCCATCCATCCAATCGATAATGATTCAACCTCACAAGTCGACGCTCCCAATCATCCACTCGATAATGATTCAATCCCGCAAGTCGACGCTCCCAATCATCCACTCGATAACGATTCAATCCCACAAGTCGACGCTCCCAATCATCCACTCGATAATGATTCAATCCCGCAAGTCGACGCTCCCAATCATCCACTCGATAACGATTCAATCCCACAAGTCGACGCTCCCAATCATCCACTCGACAATGATTCAACCCCACAAGTCGACGCTCCCAATCATCCACTCGATAATGATTCAATCCCACAAGTCGACGCTCCCAATCATCCACTCGATAATGATTCAACCCCACAAGTCGACGCTCCCAATCATCCACTCGATAAGGAAGAGAAACATCGGGACGTGGTGACTACAAAGCGCAAGTCAAAGGGGAGAGGTAGAAGACGTGGAAAAAATGGAATTCATCTCCAGCCACGCTTCAACAAAAATATAGGAGATCCAAAGAGGAGAGGTATGTCAGGGTGGGAGCGGAAAGCATGGCGTGTTACGCACAGCGATCATTTTGGTAGTCGAAAACAAGCTCGGCAGAGTTGTGCGGATAGCAGGTCTTTGGCTCTGGAGATCAATGTGTATCAAGGAACGCTTCGAGTTAGAAAGGCGGTTTGCTACATCGAGGTAGAGGAATATGTTGATGTTGATGATATGGAGATGTGAAATTGACGATACAAATGTTATGGGATGAAATTATGGATTGTACCCACGAGTAGGTATACATATGTATGTATCTCATTGTGTTTCTAGCCATGATTGATGAAAGTTTCTGATAATAGTTTTATTGTTCTTTTGTTCTTTTGTTCTGATGAGATGAGGTGATTACTCGGTAGTGTTTTTGTTAGCTTAGATTATAATGAATGATCTTCCAGCTTCTTATCTTATCTTTTCCTGTATTGTCTTGTCTTCTTATGTAATAAATTAGTTTGAGGAAAGGTAGCTTCAGCCTTAGCCAGCTAGGTGTACATGCATGTAATTGCATGTCTTTCTACAATGTAAGCAACTGAATTAGTTGGCTCATCATCTAGATAGATACTTGGGCAGCTATATATATACTGTGGAGGGATGAACACCATTACTTGCGAGTAGTCGAGAATTGTACCGATTCTCGAGAAGAGGGGAGGGAAGAGAAGGGAATGGTAAAGAAATGGAGGAGAGAGAATAGTGAAAGGGATTTACTCTACTCTACTCTTACTAAATTTGGATGTTTTTACGGATCTTTGGGAAACGGCCTCTTCAACATGTCAAGTGAGGGGGTTCTGGCGAACATAACACATAATAGAAAATGACCAAGATTGGGCTTGGCGTCTCATTTTGAATGAAAATGATCCCAATCCCAATCGTGAATAGATAGTTCTCCAACAATCGAAAGTCTGAAACAAATATAGCAGTATAGTATGGGGAAGATCATTGATAAGATCGACTCTTTACTTGTCAGGTAGTCACCGTGGTACTGTACTCTTTGTCGGCCATTGGAATTATTCTGCCAACACCAATTGTTGTAGCTGGAGGTGCTAGCCACAGGGATGAATAACCGACAGCAACACTCTCTCTACCTTGGGGAAAAAAGAAAGACAGGTACTTTTGTACCTATCTAATTGAGCATCTTGCGGTGCGTATATCTATAAATATTATATAGGTATGCATGCACTGCATGACTTCTAAATGAATTGTACATCATTATGTAGTTGAATGAATTCTAATATCATGACAAGTAATTGTTAGTTGTGAGTCTGTATCTTCTTCTCATGAAAGCATATTTTGAAGGCGTATCCATGGATTTAGTCATTGCCCAGGTGGTGAGTGCCCGGGCCCAGCTGGAAGTGGCTCGAGAGTGGTTGGTGACCTCAGGAGTGGCTAGTGGGTGGCTGGTGGGTGGCTTGAGTGTGAAGAATCTTCCACGCTCACAACATAATGAAGCTGGAGAGATTGGAAAATGAATAAAGTACCGAAAATGGAGCGAGCAGGTCAACAAGTAAAGAGAGCTTAAAGGCACATAACTTTCTATCTATTTAAAAGTATCTTTCTATCTAGTATCTATCAATTTGTTTGTTCATCCAGTCATCCAGTCATCCAGTCATCCAGTCATCCAGTCATCCAGTCATCCAGTCATCCAGTCATCCAGTCATCCAGTCATCCAGTCATCCATTCACCACTCATCCATTCACCACTCATTCATTCACCCATCCCAATTCATCCATCCCAATTCATCCATTCAATGGAAATCTCGCTTCCAAAATCCTCCAAATCAAAACTAACTTAGGCATAAAATCTCTATCCTCTGAATCATCATCACAATCACCACATTCCTCTTCCCACATCCTCCAGAGACTACATTTACTCAACCCCATTAACTTCTTGACATGTTTTACAAATCCCTCTTCTCTTTTCTTCAACTTTGACTTTGACTTTGACTTCTTCTTTGGCTCAGGGTTGTATTCGTCTTCTTGCTCGTCTCGTTTTCGCTTGGTCAGGGATCGGATGGTGGGATTGTTTTCATTCTCGTTTCCATCATCTCCATCTTCATCTCCAGCATCCTCTCCCACTTTATCCATTTGTGCACATCCCTCTTCCACCTCTATCATCCTCCCATCACTACAAACAATCCCGCATAAATACGCCAATATTTTCGCCATTAAATCCAACCTGTTCTTACATCCATCAACCCCTAGTCCATTCATTCGACATTCATGAAGTAATAGTGGGACACTTAATTTGTGTAAGTATTGAAGTGGGGTATACGCATGCCAATGTTGCTTGGTGCGGGTGAGGATGACTTCGATTTCGGGAGCATCGTCGTTTTCATTGGAATTGGAACGGGAATGTGAATGAGAAGGTGTTACGATTTCGGAATTGGTCGTAATGGATGACATGATTGGATGTGAAAATTTGACGATGTCGTCTGTTGTTGATGTAGTCGATTGATGGATTTGACTACTAGTGAGTACGCTATGTAGTTACTTGCGATATGTATGTAGCTGGCTGGTGTGGCTGGCGTGGAAGGTTGTGTGGTTGGTGTGCCGGGTTGGTGTATGTATGTGTGTAAGTATTCAAGTAAGAAAACAAGCAAACAAGTAGCTAATTAATAAACTTAAAGTCGCTCTCAATGTCGATGTCGATGATGATAATGATAATGATGATGGTGGTGGTGGCAGATGATCTCAAAGTAGGGAGAGATTATCACGATATATACATATTACATGTAGATGCATGTAACTCAATTCAATCCAATGATTCTTTTTACAATCTTCAGCCCCCTAGAGACTGTCCGTAACATACTACGATTTCAATGGCTCTTGACATTCACTCATTCATCCACATATCATGCATCATGTTTTTCCACAACTTAGATGGATATCGGATATCCGAATAATCTCAAACGACAAAATTGAAAGAATAATTCATTTTGAGGTAAGGGGTAAGAGACTAGTCCATTCACACACAGGGCACATGGGCTCGATGAATTATGGCTCCGACAAATGATGGGATAGTGAGACTATCAGAGACCATGAATGTGTATCGTTCTTTGGCCGGAAGGCGGGGTAGGGGTTCGTTTTTCGGGAAAGTACCTGGTTGCGCCAACGCCGATGGAAGTTTCTCTTCTACTCGTGCTGTTACAAATTATGCAACTCCGCCACTGAAAGAGCCAGATGATTCTTATCATAGTTGACAGTCTTGCGGTATGTGTATCTAGTCTCGAATTTTTGTAAGAGTTGAGGCCCCGGCTTATCGCACACTTTAGTAAGATTAGCCCAGCCATCTAATTTTTCATACCTTATATTAAAAATTTGATTACTATTTCAATTTTCATTATTTTTTATTCAAATTCAAAATAGATATTGAATATAATCACAAAAATGATAATTATAAATTTCATCAAAATTGATATACTCCCCAACACTTTAAAGTTATCCAAACTCGAATCAATAAAAAATTCTGGAATTAGATTGCCTCAAATTTAGATATATTATAATCCATTATAAAAAGTATATTTAAATTCAATTCGATTTAAAAAACTCAAAAAAAAAACTTTATTAAAAATCTCAAATAATTATTAAAAAGATTTATCGAATTATAAAAACAATTATAAAAAATTAAAATAAAAAAAGAATAATTTTCACACAAATAAAAAATATATTTAATATTATTACCTCGATATATACAATTCGAAAGGAATTATACCAATATAAATATAAAAAATATATAATATATCCTAAACCCTTTATTTCAAGAATATAAACAAAAAAGAGGTTAGATTTTATATATAAATATTAATAATAGAGAATTAATAATACCACTACCGCTAAACCAAAAAGAAGAAATTGAAGACTAATTATATAATTAAATAAAAGCTCTTTTAAATTAAAATAAATAAATAAAATATAGATTACTAAACAAATTGATGAAAAGAGATATACTAATTACATTAAATCAATATATCAATCAAAAAGGATATTGATAATAATATAGAAAGCAATTAACTGAAATTATAAATCTCTATTAATCTTTTTAAAAAGGCTTAAAGATAACAAAAATATTACCTCCAAAATATATATATAACAAGTTTTTGAATTTATTATATTTCTATTATTTAATAAATTAAAATCTAAATATATATTTATAAAAGATAATTCTAAAATATATTCAGAATATACTTGTAGAGTTTGATTAGAATATAATATACAAAGCTTTGATTAGTCATTTTCTTTTTCGAATCTCAATTTAATTAAAAAGATATAACAATAAATAAAAGAGGAATTGAAAAAATTACCATTTATATTTATTTCTATACAAAAATTGAGATATAAATTACAAGTTTTTTAAAAAAAATAGATTCCTTAGATTTCAAACTATATATTAAAAGATTGACCTATAAACTTGAAGATATAATTACAATACGAGGATTAGTTATTATTCATTAATATTATATTCAATTTTTATATAATTATATTATATAATTTATTTATTATTAAATTTTAAAAAATATAATCGAAAAATGAATAGTGTGCGATAAGCCGGGGCCTCAACTCTTACTTTCTGGCCCTATGAGTATGAGTTCTTCCTTTTCCTTCTTCGGATCTTCTATCATGATTCACACTGCAACTGCAACTGCACATTACAATGGGTAGTGTATCTGTTTTTGGGCTATTGTGTTTCATTTGTATTCTAAGTACAGAGTGGATGGTTTGATTTGGTTGGTTGATTGAATTTCTAGAGCTCCGAGCGTTAGCGAGCTACGGGGGTTTGGGGGCTTGCTTCCCCCCCCTAAAGGAAGTTGGCGGCTGTGAAACCCAAACAAATAGACTACTCCGTAGGAAACATGACTGGTTGATTGCATATTCACTCAGAATGGAAGGTTGATGATCAAGTACCTACTCTATGTATACAAATGACGCTCCGCTGACCCTCCGGGGCCACTGCCGTGGGGGCAGACTCTTTTCATAAATACTAGATAGATGTATACTAGATATTCATAGGGTCAGGAAGTATATAAACCCCCTTCTAAAATGCGAGGTAGATAAGCCCTAGAGTGCTTTATCATCTTGTTTTGTATTTATTGAACTTCAATACATATTGGTTGCATGAGGACCAAAAATATGCGTATATTTTACTCGACCAATTTTGACTTGGAGGGGTATGGTTTGTAAACAATAAAGAGAATGATGACAGCTCATGGAACAGATGTCCGGTAATTTCTGGACTGATCGATTTATGAAATCAAAGAGCGAAAGGACTTATGAAATGAAAGAAAGAAAGAGTGTGGCCAATGTGGTCGCGGTCATGGTGTGGCATGTTTCAACTCAGATGCTTGTCAAATAAAGAATATTTTTCAGATGGAGAGGATGGAAAAGAGGGAATGTGGTTATACATTCTCATAGTTAAGTATATCGTGATTTCCTTGCCAGATTGTTTTCCGCATCAGTATCTTTAGCATTTCTATCAACGACTCGCTCACCAATATCAACGCCAACATGAATCCTCTCTATAACGCTACCCATAACCAACGAAATCATCAAGACATTCAATATTTACATCTCCCATACTACGACCACAACAATGACAACAGCCACTTGGATCTCCAGCCACAGTATCATCATTATTACAATGCACCGACACAGGCACAGATACAATCACCCACGCCCAACACTGTTGTTACTCAACCCTCAACCTTCATACCCAATCACACCAGTAATCCGAAAAATAAAATCTCCAAACTTTCCCAAAAAGCTAAACTTCGAAAACAAGCTTCTTACCATAAGAAATCTCGAAGTAAATGTTATGATGTGGCTGACTTGTTTTCTCCAAGCTATGGCGATACTTCATTTCAGTTCAACTATGACCACTCATCTTCAACTGAATCATACCCTTCGAATGCCAGTATTCCTCTTATTTCTAATGGAAATGCACCACGTGAGCTGAGTACTGAGGAATTCAATCTCGTATCGGCTTTGAAGTCCTGGGATGAGAATGTGGAAGTACCTGTATCAAATTCAGAAGTGGACCATTTACCCGAGGTGAACGAGAGCCAGATTGAAGAGAAGGGTGGAGATGGGATGGGGATAGGCAACAACATGGACACCGACACATGCGATACGAACCTCGGATCCGAAAACAAACTCAGACACGATACAGATATGGCAGGATATGCTAGTAGTGGTGATGATGAGGTACTACCGACATCAACACCGAATCCGATATATAGCAATTTCAATTTTGACGATTCGAAACCGAACAATGCGGAACAACAGCAAGCGTCTTCTAATCAAGTTGATGATGCTTTTCTTACCGGTCTGATATGGACTGATTACCTGAATACTGCACTTTCTCCATCTGCATTTATGGATTATGTTGGTTCCGCTGTGTCCGAGCTCGCCTTGCCCGAACCTGCCTCGTCTTCAATTGCCGCACAATATACAGGATCCGAGGTTACTGGACCCACTCCATCCGAAGTTACAAACTCGAGTTTCGAATCCAACACAATCGAATCTACCACGTGCAAATCCACTGCTCCTGAGCTCATTATATCCGAGTCTGCTGTACCAGAGTCTACTTTATCCAGGTCTACTCAACCTGAATTGGCCACAGCTGAGCTCATTACAGCCGAGTTGGCTATACCCGGATCCATAAAACCCAAATCAACCACACCCGATTTCACCACCACTGAGCTCATTACATGAAAATCTGCTGCACCCCGTACTGCTTCATTCGAATCTATTACGCCCGAATTGATTTCACCCAGGTCGATCACATCCAAATACACTACACCTGAGATCATCGGATTTTGATTTATCTAGACTTTCTTTTGTTTTTTTGATAGAGTTTACGATGTATTTAGATTTCAATAATACAATTCACATCCATTCATCCAACTTTGATTCATTTGACTTTCTATATGCTAAAGTAGCTTTGATAGAAGCGAGATTGTTGATGGTGGTGGCGCCGGAGGTAAAGTAGGTGAAGAAGGTGAGAAGATGAAGGATCACATTGTCGCTTATTGACTACAAAAGATATCCAACACTATCAAAGAGCTGACTAGTGGCTAAGAGGATAAATTAGACATCTTTAACTAATTTTGGACGAGCTCAATCATGTGGAAGATGTTCTTGCTTCCAATAACTTTGTCTGGTCTGAGCAAAGTTATGAAGTTGAGGAAGGATAGTGAGGAGAGTCGCAAAGTCATCGAATACTTAACGTCGCTACAATGCCCGAAGCAGAAAAATAAGGGAGAATTCAAGAGCTTCAAGTAGTCAGTCTTAGAGTCTCGTGCGCGAAATGTCTGCCCATTCAAAATTGGAACACGAAATGTACTTCACGATAATTTTATCCAGAACGAACCAGAATGAAACCTCCACACTAGCAATCTACACAAGGCTTACGGTCATCAGTAACTAGAGGGAGTATCTAGGCAGGTGTTATGTTTGTATCGTTGAAGAGGATGTATGAAAAAGTATGAAATTTGTCACTTCATGCTCGAGGCGTTATCCGCAGCGTTCTGATTTACAAGAAGAACTCATGCGCGAAGCGTAGGTAAGTAACTGCTGGCTAATGTGTGAACTGTTTATCATGTATATACCGTTAGACGATGGCTTCAAGTGGCTAGCTGCATCGGGTGATGAACCGTGAGGTTCGGTTGAAGACAAGCCATTGTGTAATGCTATATCACAAGCTTTGGCAGCTTTAGTTTGGAGTTTTGCTTGCAGGCTTTCGATATTTAGCAAGGTTTTCCAATAAAAGATTTCCCTCCGCTAGCCCTCCTCCCCATACTCTTCCTTTACAAGGACATTTTTTGATCCGAACCACCGATCATCCCACTATCAAATTCTCCTTGACATACCCTTCCTCATCAAAACCCTGAGAAACTCCTTTCCCATTTGAATATCATACCATACCTTGATCAAATTGACATCAACATATTCTCAACTGAGTCATCATTGATAGACCCTCTGCTTACTTTCTACAAATGCCTTCATAAGTTTGTCCAGCTCCCAATTCAACTCTATCTCCTGGATTCTCAGAAATTGAAAACATTCAGTACTGGAACCTGTAGCTTAAGTATATGTACCACAATGTTGTATTGACCATGGGAGATATTCAACCTATTAGACTACTATAAGATATCGATGCTCTTTTGAAACTTCCAAGAGACCAGTAGTGTGCAAAATTCACGGACTCAGAATGTGGGTTAAGCTGATCAATCCACAGCCTACATGGTAAACTTTGCTTTCTATAATGGAAGTCTTTCGGTATAG
This sequence comes from Botrytis elliptica, assembly GCA_024478385.1. Classification (NCBI taxonomy): domain Eukaryota; kingdom Fungi; phylum Ascomycota; class Leotiomycetes; order Helotiales; family Sclerotiniaceae; genus Botrytis; species Botrytis elliptica. The sequence continues at coordinate 25,424 of JANCTG010000024.1, forward strand.
AGTGGGTTATGGCCAGCAGAAGAAAGGGTCCGAGAAAGAATTTGTGAGGCGAAATTTGGTGACAAAGATTCTTGGAAAGCATGGGTGGGATGTTTGAGAAAATTTACTTGCAGGATATCATGTAAAAGAGAAACTGCTGAGGTTGTGCTACCTTGACAGGTTCGAAATGATTTCGTAAGAGCAACAAGAATGTTCCTGGGCTCTTGTATTCGGTTGGAATGTTGCAACTTTCAAGCCATTCGCTATGGGGAAGGGACAACCCCCGTTTGCGACCTCCATGGCTTTGTAAATGTGAGGATTCATAATAAGTCCACTAAATCACTTACTAATATCTTATCAAATAAGGGATATATTGATGACTAATACACATATGATATAATCTTATATTATAAAATCATATTATCATATAATTGTATAATAATATCTCTTATCAAATTGATTTATAATGGAATAGAATGAAATAAAACTAAATAGAAGTATACAGGAAATCTCGCTAAATTGATTAGTTGTACTTTCTTTTTATTATCTAAAATGATTCTATAAGATACGATTTAAATCGATCTTATTTATAAGTATAGAATATACTGGAATTTCATTATAAATTATATAAACCTAGAATATTCTTTAAAAAAACTCTAGGAAAAAGCAAGCAATTTCATCTCAACTCAGCCTAGCTCTTCTAAATTGATCTCAATTCAATTCTTATTCTATATATTCGATTTATCCCTATAGCTTAAATTGATTAGATCTTCCATTATCCTTATAATAATATTATTCCTTTTTATTATAAAAGCTAACCTTCAAGAGGTTATAAGCCCGACTAGTTTAAACTAGTTTAAAAAGGGAATTAGCTTGATTTAAGACTATATATTATATATATACCGCTATTGAGCTATCGAATATCGAATTTTTCGAATCAATTTAATCGAATTTATATCGAAAACCACTACATATAGACCCTGAGGCCTATATCTCTAAAACTAAATCTAATTAAGTATATAAAATTAGATCCCTAAATAATATATTTATACTATATTGCTATCCATAATAAGTAATATATCAATCTTCTTTATACCAAAATACCCTAACTTATTTAATCTTTATTTTATACTAATTAAAATAAAGATTTAATTTAAAAAATAGCTGATCTATTCGATCCTCAAAACTAAAATCGATTTTAAATTGATTTATTTATCTAATCTATTCAAACTCGAAATTAACTAATCTATTTAAACTAGTATTTAATCAATATAAAACCAATTAGTCTATAAAGAACTTAAAATGACCCCTGATATTAATTTTAAATCTGATTCTCTAAAAGACAGATCTAATTATATTGAATGAATTAATCAAACTAAGCTTTTTCTCGAAATAAATAGCTTTATACCATATATCGATAATATAGAGATTCCATCTAATAAAAGTCTATATATAAACAAATCAGGATAATCTATTTCACCTAAATTAACTATAAAATATAATAAAAAGCTTTCAGAATATCAGAGAAACAAAAGAAAAGTATTAGGAGCTATTAAATCTATAATTAGCTTCGAATTAATCAAAAGATTTGAGACTAAAACTATAGCTAAAAGTTTATGGGATTTTATTAATGAAATGTTTAAAGAGTCTTCCATTGAATTAATAGGAAGATATCTAAATAGGCTAATAGAATCTAATTATACTAATTCAAAAGAAATGAATAAATATACTAATTCGCTTCAATTATTATATAATTATTTAAAATCAATGAATTTCGATATTCCGAATACCTTTATAGTATAGTTTCTTTTTAGAAGCCTACCTAACTCTTTCAACAGTTTTGCCTTTCAAAAGTATAAAGAACTAACTAAAAATATAACTAGTATTGATCTGAATAAACTCTTTTCCAAACTAATATCCAAAAAAACTAAAATACAATCTAATATTAATCTAAATACTAATAAAATAAGTTTTAATAAAACTCTCTATTACAAACACTACTCTAAAAAGAGGTATTTAGAATCGAAATACTTTATAAAATATCTTGAATTAAAGATTAATAAAGGGAATAATAAGAAGCAATTTAAATCGAATTTGAATAAAAATTCGAATAAAGATTCAAAAAAAGATTCGAATAAACCTATCTCTAGTAAGCAACTAATGGCTATAGATTATTATATAGGTTTAACTAATCAATCCCTTAAATCTAAATATAAATTTATATTAGATTTGGGTGCTATAGAGTATTATTTATCCAATAGGAAATGGTTTATAAATTATAAGCCATTAAACAATCATTTCATTATTGTAGCTAATAGGGAAAAGCTTCATATTAATAATATAAAAAATATTCCTATTCTAATTAATAATAAATCAGAAATACTATTGTAGGGGATGTATTATATTCTCAATATAGCCTTTAATCTTATTAATTCGAATAAAATAATCTAAAAAGGGTAGTTTAGTTATATTATTTCTTTAGAAAATAAGATTGATATTATTCATAAAGAGGCTAATATATAAATTACAGTTTTCTAACTAATTGATATATATTATCTTAACTTTAAGATAGATTCTAAATATCTTAAAAGTATCAATATTTTTGAAATTGAAGAGAAATTAATTCAAGAATTGGATTTATTATTAAATAAAATCAATCTCAATCTAATTTATAAAAGATTAGGTTATATAAATAAGGATTATATTATTAAATCCTTAAATATCCAATTAGATGTAGCTAAATCTGATTTAGATGTATATAAATCATACAAATTCAGCAAATTCTATTAGAAAATAAGCAAAGAACCTTTTGAAATCCTTAAAATAAGCTCTAAATTCGAAAAATTCAGTTTAGATATAACTGAATTCTTTAGAAATATAGAAATTAAAGGTAAAAAATACTTTCTAACATTTATTGATTGGGTTATTAGAATTATTTAGATATATTTTATTAAATTCAAATCCCAAACCTATAATATTCTAATAAAGTTCTATAATCTAATTAGAAATCAGTTTAATATTAATATTAAAATACTAAGATTATATAATGCTTTCGAGTTCTTTTCAAATAAATAGTTTGATTTTATTCGAAATCATAGGATTATATATAAATATATTAGTTTGTATACTTACTCCCAGAATAAAATAACTGAAATATTAAACAGATATATAATTGAAAAACTAATTTATATAATTAAGAAAAAAAAGATTCCATTTTATTTATAGCTATATCTAGTTAAAGCTATCGCTTATATCAAAAATAGAATATATAATAGTTCTATTAATAATTCATTATTCAAATTAATATATAATAAGAAGCCCAATCTAAGCTATATTAGAATTCTAGGCTTTCTTATTTATATTATTAATAATAAAAAGATTTATAATAGAAAACTAAATTCTAAAGCTCGAAAAGGTATATTAATAGATTTTGATTCGTTTAATAATTATTTAGTTTATATTCCAGTCAATAAAAAAGTGATTAGCTTAAAAGATATCGATATTCAAGAAGATTTTATATACTCTAATAAATATAAAAACCAGAATCTAAAGCTATTAAAAAAAGAAGATCTCGAATTTCAATCTATTCAAGATAATATAGAAGATAAAAACACTACTAGCACTAATAGATATTAAGCTAATCCTGAAATAAATAAAAACAATAAAAGTAATAAAACAATTAACTATATAGAGGTCGATCTCAATAAGCCTACTCCCAATAAACCTATACCTAATAAAATAATAGAATCTAATATACAGCAATCTAAGTATATAAAAGATCTAATTCCTAATAATAAAGGCCTTGATAATAATGGAAAACATGTGATTTCCTACTATAGATTTACTTTTTCCGAATACTTTAATTCAATTAATAAGAGGATGAATATCGAAATAGATCAACAAGATCTTCAATTAGCTTTCAATACTAGGCTTAAAAATAATAAAAAGATTATTATTAATAAGCTAAATCGCATATTGATTGAACCTAAAACCTACAAAAAAGCTATTAGCTCTTTGGAAAAGGAATACTAGCTAAAAGCTATGGAATATAAAATAAACACTTTTGAATCCAATAAAACTTGAGATATTATTGATAATCCTAATAAAAAAACTTTAAAAACTAAATAGATATATAAAATAAAAGATTCAGGTAAATTTATTGAATTCAAAATTAGATTTATTATTAAAAGATTCAAATAGCTATATAAATTAGATTATATTAATATATATACATCGATAGTTAAATTGATAATATAAAAGCTCTTAATTGTATTAACTTTTTAAAATAATTAGCTAATCTATAAAATCGATATAATACTAGTATTTACATAAAACAATATCGATATACCACTCTTATTAAATCTATCAAAAGGATTTAATAAATTAAAGAATAAAGCTTTAAAGCTAAATAAAGCTTTATATAATTTAAAACAATCGACTAGAATATGATATCATATTCTAAAAGATATATTAAATAAATTAGATTTTATAAATCTAATTTTGAAAAATATATTTTTATTAATAAAAATAAGAATATAATTCTAAGTATATACATTAACAATATTACTATAATAACTTCAAATCAAAAGATTATTAATGAATTTATTAATAATCTAAAGAAATATTTCGATTTAAAAAATCTAAATTCTATAAAGGATTATCTAAACATTCAAATTAAAAGGACTAGTAATATACTAAAGCTATATCAATCAGAATATACTAAAAAGGTATTGGCTAGATTCAATTTATTAGATTTCAATCCTATTTCTATTTTAATAAATCCAAAAATAAAGCTAATTCATAATAAAGGGAAAGCTAATAATAATAATATTAAATTATATTAAGAAATTATAGGCTTTTTATTATATTTAGCTTTCAGAATTAGATTAGATATAGTATTTTCTATATCTAGATTAGCTAGTTTCTCATTCAATCCTAGTGTAGAACATATTTAAGCTATTAAAAGAGTACTAAGATATTTAAAAGGAATTATAAATAAGGATACAAATTATACTAAAATTAAAAACCCTTATATTCAAGGATTTTGCGATGCTGACTACAGAGGAGAAATTAATACATATAAATCCATTAGTGAATATGTATTTATGCTAGAGAATAAGTTTATTAATTAGAAATCTAAACTATAGCTAGTAGTAGCCCTTTCTACAGCCAAATCTGAATTTATTGCTATAAACCTAATTGCTAAAGAAATTGTTTATATTAAAAAGCTATTATTAGAGCTTAATCTATATAAGCAGAATAAATTTTCTTTATATACAAATAATCAGGCTGCACTAGCTCTTATTAAAAACCCTATATTCCACAAAAAAAGCAAGTATATAGCAATCAGATTCTATTATATTAGGGATATTATTAAATCAGGGGATTTAGATCTAATTTATATATCTACTAATGAACAGAAAGCTGATAGGCTTATTAAATCATTAGCTCGAATCAAATTAATCGAATTTATGAATTAAATCAATCTAAATTAGATTGATTTAGTACATCTATTAAGGGAGTATATAAGGATTCATAATAAGTTTACTAAATTACTTATTAATATCTTATCAAATAAAGAATATATTAATAACTAATACATATATAATATAATCTTATATTATAAAATCATATTATTATATAATTATATAATAATATCTTTTATCAAATTGATTTATAATAGAATAGAATGAAATAGAACTAGATAGAAGTATACAGAAAATCTCGCTAAATTGATTGATTGTACTTTCTTTTTATTATCTAAAATGATTCTATAAGATACAATTTAAATCGATCTTATTTATAAATATAGAATATACTGGAATTTCATTATAAACTATATAAACCTAAAATATTCTTTAAAGAAATTCTAGGAAAAAGCAAGCAATTTCATTTCAACTCAGCCTAACTCTTCTAAATTGACCTCAATTCAATTCTTATTCTATATATTCGATTTTCCCTATAGCTTAAACTGACTAGATCTTCCACTATCCTTATAATAATATTATTCCTTCTTATTATAAGAGCTAACCTCCAAGAGTAAACTACAGTGGTAAGAATTCCAGATGGTAGCATTCAAATCCTGCTTGAAAATGGCTTGGGTTGAAAGGGCGCTCATCAAAAAGTGACGCTTATACTTCGCAAAAACGCTAACAACTGAGGAAAATATGAAATCGCCAGATTCTTTGTCGAATATCATATCGCATGATCACTCGGGATCCTGTACAATAAATACTAGTGCGAGAGTTGTTGTAGGATCACCCATCAGTTCGCTTCAGAAGCCGCAAAACTCCTTTACAATAAAGCAAAATGCTTTCGACAAGTGAATCAAAAAGTGAAAAGAGACTGTTCACAAATGGTACTTTAGAGTCTTTATTGCTTTCAAATCTCCAGAGGTAGAATACAGAGATAAGTTCTACTACAATTTAGCAGACAAACCCGTTCCTGGAGGAGAGGTAAGTCCTTTTGCGGACCCAGACCTTGGTGATAATATAGGATCCATATCATCGGATGATGAGGATAACAATGATCCTGGTGATAATCTACTATCCCAATGCCAAAGGTCAAGCTAAAAATTGGGGAACGACCGACTGAATCTTCGTCAATCCCAAAAAGCAAGGAGCAGAAAGCTGGAGAGAAAAGACTCGATGATAACGCTGGCTCCTGTAAGAACCAAGAACCCCCAGAAAGCCGAGGGTTATTATTCCTGGGATTCAGGGGAGCACATAGGGAACCGATGTTGTACTTGAGTCTGATTTGTAAACAAGATAACAGTTTCCTATAAATCAGCTCAGATCTGGCAAAATTGTAGCGAGAATGTTGTGCCGGTGCCAACGTATGAGGGAGTGTGAAGTCATTCTGTCTCTTGAATTTGACTCTTGATTGAGATGATCAAAGGATTCAAATGTGGAAAAATGTGAGGGAAATGATGTTCTAATGATATGACCTTTGAGCAGCCAATATTCGTAAACTCTCGTCATTCAAATGAATAAGAAAAGCCCAATGTTTCACCACATCGAGCTCACTACTTACACAGAGACCGGATCATCATCTAGATAGCTGTACCTTACGATGCTCTCAGTACGAGTATTCCGATACTCATCGCACTTGGTTGTAGTAATCTTGATAGAAAGATCATACAATGACAAAATTTTCCTATAATCAGTTCAAAAGAATCAAAATAGGAAACTTCTCTCTTATCTCACTTTTCAAACAGCTTATATTGCTTGGGTCAATATCGAAGCAAGTAATACTTTCGGTGATATGTTGGCTTCGGATGTGAGTCGACGTATAAAGAAAGCTGGTGGTCATATTATGGGATTATCTGAAGCTAGTATGTATTTTATAAGAGATGAGAGAAACGCCCCGGTACCATAGAGCTCCTCACATCTCTAGAAGAGGATTAATTGACGAAACGAAATTTTCGGCAGGTATGAACTGCCAAAGAAGTAAGTGAGTGCTCTTAATATGACCAAATGCCTCGTTAGTCAATGAGTGACGAGTATGATAAGATTAACGAGACTCTCAATGCCACTCTCTTTTAACTAGCGAAACATACCGGGGGAGATCCCGACAGTAACACCTTTTATAAAATTCATTTGACTCAATAAGCCCTATAGCTCAACTTAAACTAAGGGCTTTATTAAGCCTAAATATTTAAGCTAAAACAGAATTTCTAAAATATGATTAAAATCGAAAAATTCTGATTATATACATAATATAATATAATAATTCATTCGAAAAGAAATAATTTAAATCTTTTGTGCTTTATAATTATATTTTAAATTAATCATTATTATTTGAAAAAATATTAAATATAATTTTTTTAAATAAATAAAGTTGTCAGCCCTGAGCCTAACTTTAATCTTAATTATATTTTTGATTTAATAAACTCTTAATATATAACTCAAATTGAATATCTTTAATTAATATATTTTCATTAAAAATAACTCAGACTAATATAAATCTAGATAGTTTTTAATTAAAAGTCTTAAATAGAATAATCCTATATAAACTTTATTTAATAGAATAATATTAAAGATAATTATAATAATGAACTTATTAATATCAACTTAATTAATAAGTGTAAAGTACTTTAGTCTATTATAATTGTATACGTTTTCTATCATTATTATTTATAGAAAACTAGTATTTAATATAAAAAGATAATAGTATAATATTAGCTAATATAGCATTCTCTTTGCTGATATAATCTATATCTTGAATTTAATAATTCTTTTTAAAATATAATTGTATATATAGATTAATTATTTATTTTCTAAATAGTATAATTTCTTTATTTCTATTTCTCTATTTTCTTTTTATTTAATATATTGTATTAATAATTATCTTATTTATATTAATTAAATTCTTTAATATTTAATATTTAATATTTTTCTTAGTTGTTGGATTTATAGTATCTGATTTTCAATTAATTTACTTTATCTTGAGAATTATTCCATCCTTATAATACTATAATAAAACTATAATATATTATGAGTATTAATATGAGATTAATATTAAATTAACTGTTATTTTAATAGTAAAGAGTTTTTATATATAACTTCAAAAATATATTTCAAAAGAACTAATGAAATTTTTCATTATTGATTTATATTTGTATTTTACTTTGTATTGATTTAGAATTCTTATAAATCTTTTAAATCTTTAAGATTTTCTGAATTTTTTGATTTCAAGAATTCTATACAAAACTAATAAAATTTTATTATTTTTAAGATCTAAAATCTTTTTTCTAGACTTTTCAAATATTCTTTTCAAATATTCTTTTCAAATATTCTTTTCAAATATTCTTTTCAAATATTCTTTTCAAATATTCTTTTCAAATATTCTTTTCAAATATTCTTTTCAAATATTCTTTTCAAATATTCTTTTCAAATATTCAATAAAAAAACCAATAAAACTTAATTATTTTCACAATTTTCAGGATTTTGGATATTATATATTGATGAAATACTGTTGATTTTTAATTTTATATATTATTAGAGATATAAACCTTATAAAGAATTTCATTCAAATAGAAATATTAAATAGAAATATTAAATAGAAATATTAAATAGAAATATTAAATAGAAATATTAAATAGAAATATTAAATAGAAATATTAAATAGAAATATTAAATAGAAATATTAAATAGAAATATTAAATAGAAATATTAAATAGAAATATTAAATAGAAATATTAAATAGAAATATTAAATAGAAATATTAAATAGAAATATTAAATAGAAATATTAAATAGAAATATTAAATAGAAATATTAAATAGAAATATTAAATAGAAATATTAAATAGAAATATTAAAATAATATTAATAAAATAAAAGAAAACAATCATTTTCAAGCTTTTAAATTTTTTATAGTTCTTAGAATTTTTTAAGAATTTTAAATTTCGAATGATAAATTGAATTAGTTTTTAATACTTTTATATTACAATATAATTTGTTTCAAAATTATAAAGAAATTGAATATTATAAAATGAGAATATAGATACTATTATTAATTTATTATCAAAATAAATAAGATTTCTATATAATAACAATTAATCACCGAATAACTTTAAAACTTTTCAAAAAGAAAACTTAAAGAAAAGAGTTTTATTATAGATATCGATATAAGATTGATTTTAAATCAATTATTTTTTTTAAAAAAAGAGTTTTTACATTTATATATAATTTCAAAAAAAGTTTAAATATATTCTTAGGATTTTTGATTATTAATTTATATTCATATTTTATATTGATCTTTGCTTTATATGAATTCTAATACAATATTGATTGAAAATAATATATAGTTTAAAAACTAATATATTTTAAATATTTCTTTTATATTTAATTGAAATCTGATATATATAAAATTAAAATTTATATGTTTATTAATTGATTAAATAATAAAATTATTTTAAAATAATAAATTGAAATTCATTTTAAAAAATTAAATATCAATTTACTTTTTGAATTATTTGTTTTGTTATTCAATAGTCTTATTAAACTTAGTTATGTTTTTTTCTTTTTGATTTAATTATTTAAATATTTTGATTAATTGTTATTTGATATATAAAGAAGTTATACCAAAAACATAAAAAAATAAAATCTTTTAAATAGAATGATTTTCGAAATATACTTTGTAAAAGATAAATTAATAAATATAACCTTAAAGTTCATTTTATATCTTTAAAAGAATCTGAGAAAGTCTTACTTAATTTTCCTAAATTATTCATTCAATATGAATTTATTTATATAAATAAAGTAAAGAAATATTAAATTCATAAAAACAATTTTACAATCAAAAAAGAATCATTTTAAGAGAAATATTAAAGAATTATAAATAGAAAGATAAAAGGTATAAGAGTATATAGAGATATAAAGAATATAATATAAATTTATATAATAATGATAAATGTTTTAATAGTTATTATAGAATGTAGTTTAAATATTATAAGAATTTGAAAATTCCTAATGATTTGATTGATCAATTAGATCCCTATTAAGTAAATCCGATTGTAGTTAGTATTTTGGGGGATAGACGATGTAACTATTAAAGAAGTAATAAGAAGAATAAAAAACAAAATCAACTCGAGCGTAGTAAAAATCAAAGACTTAGAGGTCCGTCCTTATATATATTATAGAATTAAAATTAGAACTAATATTTATATTATTACTCATCGTTAAGAAAAGGTGATTTAGAGACTAAGAATTTAAAGAATTTTAAAATTGTTTTAACGATAAATGAGAAAAACAAAATTCGATTAAATTATAATCTGAAAATTCTTTTTCCTCGACGACTATTAATAATATTTAGAATTTTTAATATAAACTTCTTATAATTTATAATAATAATTGATATTTTCAAAATTTTCAATCTCTCAAAAAATTTATATTTTGAAAATTTATATAATTGAATTAAAATATTAAAAAAGTTGCTTGATTCTCGCTTATTTTAATAATAAATATGATTATTTTAAAATTATCTTATTTTTTATTTATATAATCTAATCGATGAAAATCCTAAAAATAATTTATTTTGTTTTTATTATATTTTTATTCAAAATAAATCAATTAATAAAAAAAGAGATTATATGATTTTATAAATTATAAAGAAATTTATAATTATAAATAATAAGTTTTGATATGAAAAGATATTTAACTGATAATAATTGATATTAATTATATAAATTGAATAAACTTAATAAATTTTTTTTTTAAAAAAAATTTTAATCCTTTTAAAAATCTTCAAAAATTTCGAAAATATAAAAGATTTAAAAGATATAATATAATATAATATAATATCTATAAAAGATTTGTTATTTTTAAATTCAAATCTTTTTAAACAAAAATTTAGAAAAAAAAAGATAGTATAATATTAGTAATAAAAAATTATAAGTTTAAAGATATATATTTCTATATAATTTTTTATATACAATTGATTATATATAAAAATTGTATTCAATTAAAAAAAATAAAGAAAAAAGTGAGTATATAAAGTAGGTATAATATGTATATAATTAAATAAAACAAATTTTTTTTTAATATCAATTATTATTTATTAATTATTATTAGATTCTATTTTATCTTTTTAGCTTTTATTTTCTTTTCATTCTCTATCTTTTATTTTTTATTTTCTTTTTGAAATAAAAACAGAAACAAAATATAAATAATCAAATTAAATTATATATCAATCTTTTTTTTGTATTTTTAAGAATCTATATATCAATTCTAATTTAGATAGGTAAGTAAGTACTCAAAGAATTAATGAATAAATAAATAACGCATTACGATATCGAGCTGGTAATACGATGAGTATGATAAAGTACGGTAGTAACGGTACTGAGTGTTATCAAGTCGGCTCTTATGATTCTTTTTCTCTTGAGCCTCTCAAGTATAGGAACTGGACTGGTAGTACTGGTGGAACGGAGAATGGAATAAATGAAATCAATATAGAATTTCTAGCTAAGATAAGATAAGATAAGATAAAATGAAATAAAATGAAATTTTATCGGAAGTGAAATGAGGTAAACGAAGAAAATAAAAATGAATACTAGGTAGCTAGCTATCAAGATTCAAGATCAAGATGGAAAGATGGAAAGATCCATCTTTCCAACATTCCTTCACTTCACTTAGTTACTGAAAATAACATTACAATACCGTAAACATTTTCCGTCAGGAAGGCCAGTTGGGAACTCTCTCTTGTTTTCTTTCCAAAATTCCTTCACATCTGTTCATTCAATATTACATCACAACATCACAGAATCATAACCCACTCCACGTTAGCAAACCTTGAGAAATTCACAAAAGAAAACTCATGTGTTGAACATTGAACATCAATTCAATAACGTTAATCTAGCTGAGCTTCGTACGCTAAGCTACTAGAATAGAGTCCATCCGTAGAAAATGGAACCTGAAACAAAATGTAAACTAAGAATTCAACAATTCAAAACCAAACTCCAACTCCAACTCTGACTTGAAAAAAAAAGTCTATCCCAAATTCTTTCCCTTGCCCCAAGGAAATTTGAACTCATCCCCTGCCCCTTTCTCTCCCCCTTCCATTCCCATTCCCATTCCCATCCTCCTCCACAACCCCCGAATACCTCTCCAAAATACCCTCCAACCTCCTATCCAACTCCTTTCTCAAATGTTCATATTCTTTCCTCGCCTTTTCTTCCACCTTTTCACATCTCACTTGATAACTATCTCTTTCTCTTTCCGTATCCCTTCCTTATGTATTGCTCCCCGGCGAGTCCCTCTCTCGTCCCCCTTCCTCTCTCCGCCTCCCCCCCTCCTCCCTAATCCTCTCTTTTTGTTGCGCAATGAGATTTGCTGCTCTCGCTCCATCTCCATTCCACTCATCATCTCTCTCTTGACCTTGATAGATCCCATTCCCATTCCATCCATCTCCATCTCCATTTCGATTTCGCGCATCATCATCATCATCGTGCCGATCTCTCATCCGAGTCCTCTCACCATCTCGTCCCATTCCCATTCCCATCACTTCCTCAATCCCCCTCATACCAATACCCCTACCCCTACCCACACCTCTAATACCAACTTCTCCATCTCCTCCATCTCCACAATCTCCACGATCTCCACGATCAAAACACCGTGACTGCCACTGCTCAGCTCGTCCCACTTGTTCTGGTTGGACTTATCGTCGTTGTTGCTCTTGATCTTGCTGTTACTGTTGAGCCTGTAGTCTTTGCTCGGTTATTTGGTCGGCTAGACGTACGCGTTGCTGTTCAGCTATCCGTTCCTGTTTCCCTCCAACTGTAAAAAGAAAAGCGGTTGTTGAGCTTGTGCATGTGCTTGTGCTGCACCTGCTGGAAGAACTCCTGTAAGCCGAGAAGGAAATGCATTACCAGATCCAGCAATAAAATGAAAAGGAAATGTGGATAAAGGTACAGCAACAGCAATATCGTTATTCCGATTCTGGTTTTGATTGAGGTTTGGAGCAAGATTGAGATTTGAATCATGATGCCTGGCGGACACGTGAATAAGGTGAGAGGGATTTTTCTTGTTCGACCAAGCCTTGAGATTGTTGTTGTTGTTGATAGCTGACTTTTGGTTGAGGTTGTTGAAGCTGTTGCGAGGTATTATGAACTGATAAATTCTCAAAGGAATGAGCCACGCATTGCTGTTTAGCTACACGTTGTTGCTCCTCTTGCTGAAGCTCAAGTTGAAATTCCGATGTAGATATTCCAGCCCTTGAAGGAGTAGTCGAAGTCAAAGGGGGCAAGTCGTATTGATTAAGACTTGATGAGTTGGTGCGAAACTGAGGTGGCTTTGAAGATTGAGCTCCGAAGGGTAGTGTACGAGTAGAAGATTGGTTTGGTATGAAGGTTTGCTGCGTAGGCGTGGGTGTAGGTGTGTGTGTAGTGGAATTGAAGACGGAAAACTGAGTTGACTGACCTTGGTTTATGGCAGACGATTGTGTCTGATAGGCTGGTTCTGGCAATATTTGATTGCCTGGACATCTTTGATTGGATTCCATTTGTCGTTGGTTGCGATTAGTACGTGGCTTGTTGCCCAGCCATGTTTGATTGAGTTCCATTTGTCATTGACTGTGATTGGTTCGCGGCTTGTTTTCCGGCCGTGTTTGATTGAGCTTCATTTATGGTTGGCAGCCGCTGGTATACAGCTGATTGCCCTTGACATGCTGCTATGATTGATTTCCCCTGACATGCTAATAGAAAATCAGCAAAAGTTACATATAATCGATGATGTGATATTTACCTCCAGTAGCTGGTTGTGCCATATATATGGGAGCTTGTTGTTGAAATGTAATCGGCTGTGTCATATTTGTGGTTGCTTGTTGCTGGTATGTAGCTACAGCCGCTTGCTCCAATAGATTTGACTGAGCCATAGATGTCTGATCAGATCCATTGATGAGAAAGTCTCTCGGAATATCTCCGCTAGAAGTAGGTAGACTTGGTTGAGTAAATAGAGTTAGAGAATTCCTTAATGCAATCTCTTCCCCGGTTTGAAAAGATAATTTATAATCTTGACGACGGAGAGTAGGTGATTGAGATGAAGGTGGTAGAAATTTAAATGGACATACAGCGGGTGATTGTATTGTAAGGGACGATTGCGATGATTGAGAGACAGTGGGTGATTGAACCACAGGGGACAATTGTGATCCGACAAGTGGTTGAGATAAAGACGGTTGAGATGTAGCAATGGGTCCAGGTGCAGGGGATAAGTCCTCTCCTGCGATCCTTTTAGAATGTCGAGATCCTTGAGTTGGTGGAGTCATAGATTCCAACTTTGATTCAACCTTCTTTTTTAATGTTTCATACAAATTGCCATGGCGGTCGATTACTTTGCCCTTAATATTCTTGAAACCCAAGTTTCTCCATTGCTTCTGATCCAAACTGACTTAAGTTGGTTCGAATGGCATGACAACCTTGAGTCAAGTTATTGCTTTCGATAATCTCCATGGTGATGCTTTCTTCAGACTGCTGCCAACGAGGCCTGGTTGTTTTTTTTAAGCATATCAATGGGAGTACCCAAAATGAGAAGGTCATTCTGATGTTGTTGAGATGAAGACATTTTTGGTGGCATTTTGAGGTTGGATATGATATGATGTGATATGATAATGGAATGGAGACCGAAAGATAACTAGTAGTGAAGATGTGATGAATAGACTTCCGGCAATGGAGATGTGATGGGATAGATATCCGTCAATTCACAAGATAGATATCTGGCAATGGAATTGAGACGTGATAAGACGGAATAGAAACATGTGGAATTGGGATGCAACAAGGCGTGATAGAAACCCACAGAATCGAGATGCGATCAGAAAATACGACGAGGCAAGACAGACAACTGTGGAATTGGGATACCTTTTTAGCTCAATATGAGTAAGATGAGACGAGATATCGGAAGTGCAATAAGGATGCGATAGCACGAGAGATACTGGACATGTCAAGCTGGGCTTTTGGGAGGGATCGAGATAACTCTACAAGCCAAATTCTACCACAGGTTAGTTTTAAACTTTTACATCGATACATAAAGAGTGGTTGAAGCCAACAGTACATACCCAGTTCCACAAGATAAATCTATTACCTTTAAGTCTTCCTAAGTCTGGATCATAGGATGTAAAAGGAGACCACTCGTACGATGGGACAAGATACCAGAAGTGCAGTAAAGATGCGACGAGATAGAAACTCGCCAGCAAAATGAAGAAATAATAGGATTAAAACCTAACAGCGAAATGAAAACAGCAAAATGGAGATATAACAAGACAAAACCTAGTTTCGTTGTAATGGGGGTTCATATCTCCAAAATCGCGATACCTTTAGAACGATTTGATAAATAAAGAGTTTATATTAGTTTGGAATTCAAACATATCTCCAAACTCACCCCTGTAGTATAGCGCGTCATATAAACATTTTTGCTCAGAACGATATCAGATAATAATAATTAGATTTCTTAATATATTTAATCTATATTTTCATCTAATAAATTTTCAAATATATTATTTTAAAATAAATCTAAATTTAAAATCTAAATTATTAAAAAAGTAAATTAAAAAGAAAATAGATTAAAAAAAAAAGAGAATTGATAAGATTTAAATAATAATAAAAGAATTTGAGATTATACCTAGGTAGTGAATAATTTTTGAATTGCAAATAGTTTTAAAATAAGATTCAAAACTCAAAATAAGATTTAAAATAAAATATAAAAGATATAAAAGATATAAAAGATTTAAAAGATTTAAAAGATTTAAAAGATTTAAAAGATTTAAAAGATTTAAAAGATTTAAAAGATTTAAAAGATTTAAAAGATTTAAAAGATTTAAAAGATTTAAAAGATTTAAAAGATTTAAAAGATTTAAAAGATTTAAAAGATTTAAAAGATTTAAAAGATTTAAAAGATTTAAAAGATTTAAAAGATTTAAAAGATTTAAAAGATTTAAAAGATTTAAAAGATTTAAAAGATTTAAAAGATTTAAAAGATTTAAAAGATTTAAAAGATTTAAAAGATTTAAAAGATTTAAAAGATTTAAAAGATTTAAAAGATTTAAAAGATTTAAAAGATTTAAAAGATTTAAAAGATTTAAAAGATTTAAAAGATTTAAAAGATTTAAAAGATTTAAAAGATTTAAAAGATTTAAAAGATTTAAAAGATTTAAAAGATTTAAAAGATTTAAAAGATTTAAAAGATTTAAAAGATTTAAAAGATTTAAAAGATTTAATAAAATTTGTATCAAAAAATATCAGATAAAAATATCAGATAAAAATATAAAATCTATTAGATTGAAAATCTTATTAAATAATATATATAAAATTGATTTTAGAATCAAATAATATTATATTATATGAAAGAAATCGTTCTGAGCAAAAATGTCCGCATAACGCGCCATACTATAGTAGCAAAGTTGATATCTAAACACGAAAAAAAATATCAATATAAACTCCTATATAAATATTTAATATATGAATTATTATATTAAAATTCCTTTTATTATTAATAAAGTGATTGATTTGTTAATAATAAATATTTTCAGTTCAAAACAATAATTGTCTATTATTAATATTTTTTTTTAAAAAAAAAGACTTTAAAGAGAGATTTCAAGCATTGAATATTAGAATTATAGGATAGGTGGATAAAAGAGAGCAAGTATAGAAGCTAAGAGGGGGAGGAGAGTGAGCGTAGGAGCTAAAGAAAGAAGGAAGCGAGTAGAGGAACTAAAGAATAAATAGAGGATATTGATAGTTGACTCTTATAAGCGGTCTCCTAGTTCCTAGTGGGGGAAAGCAGTTGTCCCCAAAAAGCTTTGAAAATAGTATAATAATAGAATTATATTAACTACAACCTTTATAAATTATATTTTTATTAATAAAATATTAATTCATGTTATTCGTTTACTATATTTATTATAATAAATAAAGTTAAAGCTAAATATAATAAATTATATTATTGAATTTAATAAGATTATAACAATTTAATAATATCAAATTCATTATTCTTTTTTTAAGAAATAAATAAAATACCTATTAAAAAATTCGGAGACAACCGCTTTCCGAGAATAATAGCTTTTCTCGACTAGGAACTAGAAGGCCGCAGATAGCAGAGTGAATACTACAGCCCCCTCTAGCGTGGTTTTTAGCTTTCTAGCACCTTAAATAGCTTTAACTTTTCAATAGGAATACAATCAAGCTTTTCACCCTCTTCAATACGTATTTAGCCTCTTTTCTGGTGATCTACACAGGGACAAAATAGATATGGTTTCCAACCTCCTCTTGATTCCTTTCAAGTTATAAGCTATTAGTTATAGAAAACACCTTTTAAATACTACAAATTGCTTTATTCTTTTTAAATACAATATATTATAGTTTTCTGCAACATCTTTATTGATGATTTGTAGGCTGCAATACCTTTCGAAATCCCTCTTCCTTTCGATTTCTCCATTTCAATCTCCGAATAGCATTACTTTTCGAATCACCTTTCGAACCTTTTTCGAACCTTCTACCTCTTTTAAATAATACGATATTCGACCTTTCAATTTATACTACAAGTCAACCTATAATCACTCTCTACGATATCATTTTAAGTTTACGTTTTTGAGGACATTATTAGAGCTATGGAGTTCTAGAGCACTGTGTAGTGACTCAATGTCAGCTGGGGACCCTATCGTAGTATAGAATATCCAGATCATTTTAATGTTTCCTTTATTCGAATCACCTTTTCTATCTACCCTTCAAGTTCTTCGATTAGTACGTCATATATAGTTCAGTTTCGATAGGGATGTTGTATATAATACAATACAGTAGGAAAAACAATTCAGGTTTCAATATGCTAGGAGATTGGGAAGTGAATGGTGTATTACGGTTCTTAGCTTGAAAGCTAATTCTATTTTTCGAGGCAATTGGCCTTAAATTTTAAGGGATAATTTGATTTTCTATACAAAAGCATATAGTCTTTTTTGGGATAGATTAAAGAACAGAATGAATACTATAGCTTTTTCTAATATAGTTTTTAGCTTTCTAGTATTTTCAATAGCTTTAACTTTTTAATAGGAATACAATCAAGCTTTTCACCCTCTTCAATACGTATTTAGCCTCTTTTCTGCCGCCTATAAGAGCCGACTATTAGTCGAAAGTTCAAAAGGAGAGTCTATTTACAAATCACTTTACTTTCGATTTATTCTTTAATCAAAAGCTTTATCGTTATATTATATAATACAGAATATAATATTTAAATAGTATTAATAGATGATTCTAATATATATATTCAATTCTATTGATTATTAATCGAATTCAATACAAATAAACTTTTTTACTTGAAAATAGTTTTAGATTAAAATTTTCAAAAATCTCTTTAAGTCCTTTTAAAGTAAAATTTTCTTGTTATATATATAAATAAGATTAATTGTATTAATACTTTACAATTCATTTTTTCAATATAATATCAAAGTTCAAATTTTTTATTATATTTAATGAAGTAATGATTTTATTAACTATGGAATCTACTATTATAGAGTATAATACCTTTACAACGACTTCGTCAACCCTATAGTAATAGAATCCATAATTAACAAATAAATTATTTTATTAATTATATTAAAAATCTCAATAATTAATATTATTTTAAAAAAATAAATCATATAGTATTAATATAATTGATTATTATATATATATAATTAGAAATTTTTATTTTAAAAGAATTTAAAAAAAAATTCGAAATTTCTTGATTTTCAAAAGATTTAATTTAAAACTATTTACAAATTAAAAAGTTTATTTGTATTAAATTATTATAAAATAATACTAATCTTTTCTACTTTGTTCTGTTTTATTATATATATAAGAATAAAATAAAACTTTTAATTCTACTTTTTAATCTTTTAGATTATTTAATTGAATAATAAAGTTTCTAAATACTTTCAAAAAAATCCTATAATATAAATTCGATTAATAATTAAAAAATATAATTATATAAACTAAAGTTAATCAATATTTCTATTTAAATAATATATTTTATATTAATAATATAATAATAAAGCTTTTAATTAAAAAACAAATCAAAAATAAATAACAAAATATAGAACTCTTTTCTTTTTAAACTTTCAATTAATATCTTTTCTTATTCTTTAATTTTTATATTTACTCCCCTACTTATTCACCTTTTTCTTCTAACTTCTATTTATCTTTTTGATCTCCTTCTAACTCTTATACTTACTTTCCTTCTATTTATCTTTCCTAAAAATTATAAAAATTCTCCAATTAAAAAACCTTTATTTTCTTTCTTTCTATTATCAAAATATTAATAATAAACAATTCTTATTTTGAACTAAAAAGATTTATCAATAATGAAATATATACTTTTCATCAAAAACAAAAAAAGTTTAAATTCAATAATATATATATCAAATATTTATATAGGGATTTATATTAACATTTTTTTCGTATATCCCCTAGAGTACTAACCACGGCCGGGTTCTATAGCCCGTATACAAGTAAGAACATTAATAATCTTACAAATTATATTGAATATAAAAACTATTTAATTAGAATTTAAGAATAAAATTTATTAATATAATAATAATTAGAAATTGAATTACTAATTTATTTATTTTATTTTAAAAAAAATTTAGTAGAGTTTTTAAATCCTATTATATTTCATTATCGAAATAAATACAATTTACGATTTCAAGAACTCTCAGATCACAATACTTTGATTGGCTGATAAGGCATTATAAGCGAACCCGGCCGTGATTGGCACTCTAGGGGATAGATATTAACTTTGTCACCATAGAGCGAGACATCATGACACGAAAAATAGCCAATTTACTCACTGTATTTTGACAACAGCTTTACCGAGATATTATGGCACGATATGAAGCCAATTTCAAAGCTTTGAAAATCGTCGAAATCGTGAATGTTTAAAAGAAAAGAAAGGAACAGAAACGATCTAGCCGCTGCACCATCCAACTCTACTTATTCACGTGATAAGGTTAAATGAATGCCTAAGGCACAAACTTGGAAGCTTTGGGAAAGCTCTCTTTCATGAATCATCGCATTAATCTCCTCTCCATTTTATGACTTTTCTACCTTTCCTTCCAGCTTTACTTCATACGAGATCCGCTTTCCTTAACAAGAGATCTATGTTTTCCACGGGGTTTTCATTCGTTCCTAGTGATTGCGGTGTTATACCATTTCAATCAACCTGCGAGTTCCGTCAACCCCCTCACGGAGTTTCTATGAACTCCGCCCACAAGTACCAGCTACAAGTACCAGCGGCCGCCATGTGATTCCTGGTCCTATCGACTACAAGTACGAGTGATGGCGATGGCGATATCCAACAAATCTCGTCAACTACAAAGTACTCCATTTCCTCTGCGAGAGGAATACGTGGAAACTCATTGCTCGTATCCTCTTCTCGAATTTCTGGGAGATACAAGGACGATTACAAATCTTATCTGCGAGTCCCGTTGACTATAAATCTCATCTGCGAGTCCCGTTAAGTACAAATCCTCTCGATTGCAATTGTTCATACATACGGCGGGCAGGAGACGGGGAGGGGGATGCACATATGACATTTCGAGCGCAGCGAGCCAAGGGAGTTTGGGGACTTTTCTCTATCTTCGACAATCTTGGTTGCTAAATAGGGAGATGGGGATACTGCGATACAGAAAGCTTTATGGGTGTTGCGGTGACTACATTTTATTCTCTCAATTATATTTTATTCATCAGAAGTGGTGGGTGGGGAAGCTCAAAAGATGTTACATATTGAATCGAGAGAAGTCTCTCCGCTGGGCGACTGCGGTGAAGGCTTTTTCGCTCCGCTCTAGTTTGAGTCCGGAAGCAGGAGAAAAAAACATCCCAACGACTACAATACATTCTATTCCCTCGACTACATTTGATTCCCGGAAATGATCATTTGCACCTCGTCTGCTTTTCCCTCTCCTCCATCTCATTTCTCTTCAATGTCCTCGCAATTCTCAAGGGCGGCTTTCTCCTTACCACCTACCACCGCTTCAGGTGAAATACGTACACATGCTTCTCAATCTCCTTAGGAACCTATGAACTCCGAAATATACCCCGGTCGCGGACGCAATAATGCCATGCATGCTGGTCTGCTGCTGCAAGCCGGAATTTTCGCTCTCCGGCTCACAACATGAGGAATAAGTGAAGGCTCTCGATTCTGTATTATGGGTTTGGATGCGTGTGGTGGTTTGTAGTGTGGGGGTGGTTGGATGGTTGTTTAATGGGATGGATTATGCCGAGGTTGGTGGGAAAAGAGTGGACGATAATATAACGATTTTCGGCGTCTACATACACCTCTTTCTCTCCCTCTCTCTTCCTTGCAGCTAACGAACAAATGTAGCAAGAAGAAACAACTCGCAAGCACAGATAGAATTAGCCTCTCTATCCCTGTTTGTGATTGGGTTTTCTTGAAGATGGAAATTCCAGACAATTGGCACTAAATGGGATGACTATCGCTACTCTATTTTTGCTGTTCAATATTAATATTTTTCGAAATGCCTTTGCCGAAAGTATTTTGTGCTGCAAGTCAGCCTTGGTGGTCGGTTGGGTTACTCTTTTGCTCTTTCGCGTTTTCTTGTTGTTTTCATTTTATTGCCAACGAATGGCAATGGGAGTGTCTTCTCTTGCCATACTACACTATACACACACACTTTACGAACACACACGCACAATTTACTTTTTGGAACACTGTATGGAATGAGAAGACCGGGTGGGCTGGACTCGGAGAGGGGAATACGAGATACGGTTCGGGGGGTGTGGTCACGTGATGCGCGAGAACGTAGAGAGGTGGTAAGGGAGGTAAAGATGGAGATGGTGGTGGTGGGTAGAATAGAATTGGATATTAATTGAGTTTCGTTTGATTGTGTTGAGATATGTTGAGATGAGATATGCTGAGGTTTGTTGAGATGAGATCTATTCTTATGTTGTGATGTTCTCTTCTGTATAATACTACTATGTTGTGCTATGTTGTGATGTGATGCTATCTATGATGTGTTGCGCTATGCAATCTGTTTTCTTGAAGTGTTGTACTATGGTGCCGTACTATTTTGCTATGGGAATAGTGGGTGGGGCTTGTACCACACTCTACGCTGATGGATGGAAGGTGAAAAATGGAAGTTTCCATTTTTATTTTCACTTTAAATATTTTAGATATGAATTGATGTTGTGGAGGGAGACAGGTGGGAAATTGTATTACACTCTGCTATGGCATTTAATGTCTGAACTCTGTACTGTAGATTGTTGAGATGGTGGACAGGGGATGGTGGAAGGTGGATGCGATCGATGGATAGTAGATGAAAGATAGATGGAAAATGGAGATAATAGACTTTGGCTTTAAAGTTGTCGTATAAGAATTACGGAATACTGATGATAAAATCGCTTTGGCTTTGTCACAAGCGTAGTGCAAGTGAGGAGTGAGGAGCGAGAGTGGGGCTGATGATGTAGTAGGTAGTTGATGAGAGAAATAAGTAAAGGAGATATGAGTGTTTAAAGAAAATGTGCGGTATGTGGTATATTCTATGTATCCAGCTCTAGGGTTATTGCTTTATTGTTGATATGGATATGTTCTAATAGATAATCTGTAGATTAGTTGTTAGATTAGTTGTGGAACAGTTGAGAGGGTTAGAGGAGGTTTGGAAGGAAAAATTAAGGTATTTGGATATGTATGATGCTCAAACTGATATCCGCTTCCGATGTGATCAGCGAATGGTATTTTTCTTCCAAGGAGGGGATTTTGATCATATATTGTAGCGGGAGTTGGAATAAGATCAATGGCCGTGTATTCCAAGTTCCTTGAAGTGTTCATGTCAGCTAGGCGCTTGCATATATAATCTAGTCAGGACTACGAGAAATGGCATGGGAGATGGGTGCGGCTGTCGGAAACGGATCAATCATCATGTCTGCCGACAGGTCTTGGAAGAGTTTGTAGTAAATTACTACCAAGAGAAGTTGCACCAGATGAGGTGTTTCCCTGCTCCTAGGACCTATTAAGTTGAGGAGGTAATTGTGGAATCACCATTGGCATGCACACCCAGCCAGGCCAGCTCTGTCAAAAACCCATGTACATACACATGTCACTTATTTCTTCGATATCGGGTATATAACAGATATGTATTTGAGCTGAAGATATATGCAACTGAACAAAAGAGTTGAAGATAGTAGAGTTATGAAGTGAGCTTTCACATATTTCTACAAAACATCACTGTAAATGTAACGCCTCCAGCGAAATGAAGGGAAAGAAAGGTCTAGATAATTTTCACATTATATGTAGAGATGGCAGTTGAGTGGTGACAACAGACAATCTTTTTCTAAACTACACACAAAAGATCTATGAATACTGGCAAAAACCGAGTCACGTGTCAAGCACGTGCTTTTCCACAAATTTCTCCCTTCCAGGACAAGTTGATGTCCCGATCAACACAAAAAGAAAAAGAAAACGAAAACAGCTTTTCCAACAACAACACACTCAGTCATCAGAGCAACTCAGTTCCACAGGTCTTTTAACAAAGCTATAAAAGGTCACAAGTCTTTTCACGATCCAGCACCAGGTCCGACTTTAGCGATTCTCAAACTCTTTCGAGTCGAGGCGAGGAGGGATTGTGATTTTCTGGAAGCCCTAGGCGTTTCGGGGGAACCCTCGCTGGATCCAGGCCCCAATTCTCTTGGTTTCTTGCCTCTTGGTGTACTTCCTTGTAGTTGATTTCCCTTCCCAGGATCGAGTTCAGGGTCACCGCCTTCATCGTCGTCGTCTGACGGGATAGATTCGATATCACCGTTATCATCGGCCTCAGCGTACCGTCGCTTTTCACCTTGTTTTTGACCTTGTTTTCGATTATATTCAGTTACCTTATAGTAGGACTTTTCACCGTACCCTTTTTCTACAGATATCGAGTCTTGAAAAACTCGAAGGTATGGTTTCTCAACATCCTTTCCGTGGCTAGTGTACCACTCATCGAAAGCGGCTTCGTCCATCCCAAGTAGCTTAGCGGCTTCATTGAGAACCGACTGATCGTCCCAGGGCAATCTACCAACAAGAGCTTGTTCAACGGGGTTTTGAGTGATTAGATGGCACTCGACCGGAAATCCAGGTATCTCGTATTGACCATCGTTGGTAACGTTCTTGTCGAAAATGGGATTCAAATCGCGATGGGCATCTCTAACGTCTTGGTACTTCATACCGTTTTCCAACACAGGGTCCACAGTACCGTCGATAGCCCATTTTACCGCTGTGTATGGAATTATTGAGGCTGTGAACGGCATCTGTTTAGTCCCCGAAACACTGGGTTTGAACGTCACAGGGTTCCCTCCAGGTACGAGAGCCCAGGAATCGTTGCTCTGTGCTATTAAGTTGTCGGATTTGGTCAACTTCGTGTAACCTAAGTACTTTCTTTTCGAGGTGACATCTTGAAAGTAACCCTTTTCAAATATCCCGCTAGAGTTCCCGAAGGTTTCCGCAGCAAGGTTCCGCCACGCCAAGCCTTCTTCAGCTCCATGTCTTAGTCTTCCGTGTTCTACTCCGTATTCGGATTTATCTTCGTTCCCGATTGCAGAATGGATAACATATGCAGTGAGGTAATCTGCATGTTTGAAGTCGTTCTTGGCGTAGAGTTCTTTCGCATTGCCGTGAACGAATGAATGGTTGAACTCTTCGTCGTTCTGAATGATGACTGCTGGGAAGGGTATCGTTATCAAGCGGAATTCTTGGTCCATTCGTTGTTTTGCGACATGCCACCAAAGTTTCAAATCTTGTCTGCATGCTTGCTGCATAGGGGAGTAGTAGCAATGGTGAGCGAACCCAAGTCCCTTCTTCTCGTATCGGTTGTGGTGGCAATACATTCTCACCGAATGCTGCATGGGGACCAAATATGGTTTGGAGGCAATGTGGATGATCTTGTCCTTTTCCTTTGGTTCATACATGCCAAGCCTGTGGATGTCCGTCAAGCCGACAGGAGCACATTTTGCGATTTTTGGCTTACTGACGTCACGCTTGATAGGGTGGAATTTGAGAACTCCAAGTAGTCTCTTTTTTCTTTCCGTGCTAGCTAAAGCACTACCCTTGAACCAATGAAAGAAATTATCATGAATTCTGATTTCATCGATGCGATCTCGGTTTTTAAACACAAATCGAAGACGTTTGATGAGGTCGTCCCGGTTTATGCGAGTAGCTTTGAGTCCAAGTACTCCCGCGAGTTGGTGAAGATGATAACCGCAAATTCCACCTGGCATTTGGTTGACCAGGGTCACCATTACCATCCACCCTATCTGCTTGGCGACATATCTCTCTTTGAGTGCTAGGAACCAATCCTCAGCTCCCAAAGTCTCGTTGTCGCATCTGCATGCCACCGGTATGGCGCCTTCGGTGCTTTTTTCGCTTTCAGGATGTGCGCCTTGTCGAGCCATGATCTTGTCCATCAGGCATTCTTCCAGAGACTCACTGTTCTCATCTACAACAGCCAATCCCAGTTTTTTCCACCTGTCAAGGTTTACCAACACTTCCTCATTGGGTGGGGGAGCTGGAACTTTCATGAATTCAATGACCGAATCTCCCATGGGTGGGATATCTTCCGAATAGTCCGCACTAGCTTCTCCCAGCATTCCAACCATATTGTATTGAAGGCAAAGCTGCCGTCGCTGCACGTCATCCCACTCAAAAGCGGTATCCGGAAGGTTCTTGTCGAGGATCTTGATTGCAATTTTGAATTCAGAAGGCATTAGGTGTCTGTTGACTCGGACACCAGGTTTCCGAGATTTTGTGAGCCTACGTATGAGTTCTCCATTGACTATCTCGAGTACTTGATCAGGAGATGCTATTTTAGCAAGCTTGAAAAGCTCACTGTGGAACTTCGTGCCATAGGACATGATGAGGATTGTGGCAAAAGAGACGCCCTTGCGAGAAAGGCCCCAGTACTGACGGATCTTGTCGATGGCTTTTTGTCGTTGCTCGCGAGACTTTTCCACTCTGGTAAGGACTTCTTGATTATCAATTTTCATTTGTTTCGTGGTTACGTTGGCTTTGATATGAAGATTATCTCGCAGGATCAGAACCATAGCCATCTCTGTCAGAGTGTCAGCTTTTGTTTTCTGAGCTTCGGCCCATACATTGAATTTAGTGAATCTTTCGTATTGTTGTTCCTCGGGAAGGTTTTGGATAGCTTCAAATGCTTCCAGCATATCAGTGAGGTGAGCATCTCCGACTGTTATCACTGCATTGTGTCGCATGTGCTGAAGTTGAATATCAGAGTACTGAATGGTTAGATCCATGGGACCTGGGGTTGGGGGACGGCTGTTGGGCATTGAGTTTGGAGGGGTAGTTAGTGGAGATGATGAGTTTGGCGATGGCCTAGGAGCAGAACCTTCGCTCATCTCGTCTGCCATAGTGATAGGCTGGACAAGATAACTTTGTTCAGATGCGGCAAAGTTATACGGGTGCTTGGAGCGGGGAGAGACAGGAAATTCTGCAGCTGATAGAGGGAACTTGATGAGGTAGAAAAATAGCGATATTAAAATGAATTGGTTGACAATTTATGTAAGAAGAGGAGAAGTTTCATATGGAGCGGTCATGACAGAAGGGGAGGAAGAAGAAGTGATATGAATAGTTGGGTTTGAAAAGAGGCGACTGGTAGGTTGTCCATTTGCACTTGGTCCATCATGTCTTCTGTGCTTTCAAAACGTCAAGCTATCCATTCGCTCGCTTGTAGATTTAACGACGCTTCCAATAGATCTTCGTATTCCGTTTAGCTGTCCTCTTCGTCATTTTCCTCCATCTGAGACAGGCACGTACTCTCCCCCTCTTTTCACACATTTCTTGAGGTGGGGTCCCGAATGAGTTCTGTCGATTGGGGTTCCGTCTTTTTCTTCAAGGATGTAGGTGCTCTTCTCTAGTGTGGTTGTCACTACTCAGTATGGACTAAGCCAGCGATACGCAAATTTCCTTTCGCGATATATCAGTTTTTGATTATGGATTGTACTGGAGCATGATATCCCCTGTTTTGATGTATTTGATTGTGGCGTTGTTATCCTTGTCAAAGCGCGTCTTCCCGTGTAAGCGGTAACGCTTTTTTCGTAGTGCAGCTTCTTCCATGTCAATATCGTGAGTTTTAATTGTCGGAGGCGTAATGCTAGTACCTAGATCCGCTCAGGTACCGTATCCTTTCGAAAAATTAGCCATGAGCTACCAAGGATTGACAATTTTAGTGCCAATTGGCTTCCCTCTAATGAAATAAAACACCCCAAAATAGAAGTATTCAACAGAAATGCAAGGCATTTGATGAATAATCCATTGAATGATCACATCACACAACTTTACTACAACCCCAATTTACGATGAGCTTAAAATCAATCCTTGCTAGCTCATGGCCAACTTTTTCGAAAGGATGCAGTAGCTACAACCTCCCAGTCAAGAATTCTGCAGGTACAGAATCTGGTTTCGACAGAGTAAGATTAGTCGGTGATACTAGGTGGCGTCCATACCTAGTAGATGATGTAGAACAGGTGGGGTAATATTTATCGGTCGGTGTGTGGTTTCCCAATATCGCATTAAGATGTTTCAGCCACCGTCCCTTTCCATTCATCACTTTGGACAGTCCATCAGCTTTTGTCAGCTCAACTTGTCTATTTGCTTTCGAGTTGTACGTAGAGATGTGGATCCCTCGCACACCGCACTTTTTCCAAAAGTACTCTCTCTACTCGTGCTGCCAGAAAGTATGCAACTCCGACGCTAGATGCACATGTGATACCACAAGATGGTAAACTACAAGAAGACTAACCTGGTTTTCATAGCGCCGGAGTTGCATACTTTCTGATAGCACGAGTAGGAGAAAAAACGGGCCGGAATTGACCAATGCTTTCTACACGTTGTTTTCATGAGGGTGCACGTATCATTGCGTAGTGGTCAATTCCGGCCTGTTTTTTCTCCTATATAGACGAGTGAGTCGAATACCCTACTTTCTGGCCACCCCCCTTTTGGGCCACTTTTTACACTAAAAATACACTAAAAATGGAATTTTTAACTTTCTTATTTATAGATAGAATTTAATAAAAATTTGTTCATATATAATTTAGATTGATTTAAGCTTATTCTGAGATTTTTAGATTTTTAGGATTTACCGAGGTCGCGGTCATTTTAAAAGAGATTATAGGCTCTTTCAGGGTATATATGCTGTAAGGCTCTATAATTCGTCGGATTTGGTCGGGATCTATAAAATCTAATCTCCGCTCTACCCGAAAAGGCTAGTAATGCCTGTATTCTAGGCTCAATTAGGCTCTAGATCAGCTCAAGACTATAATACCTAAAGCTTATAGGCTCGTCGAGCCTAATGCGGGCTTAAAATTATCTAAATATAAACCTTATAGTGCCTAATTAGTATACTTGATTATAGGCATCTACAGGGTTACCTAGTCTCTTTCAAAATGACCGCGATCTTTGTATCTATATTAAGATCTAAAATTTCAAAATATCGATTTTTAAATTTATATATAAATTTGAAACTTTTCTAAAATCTTAAATAACTTTCTAATGAAAATTGCTAAAAATAAACTATAAATTTTTATTATGAATTTATAAAATATTTGACTTACCAAAATTAGAAAAAATAGAATATTTCTTATAAATAAATATTTAAAGGAGTACCCTCAAAATAATAAAGATCATTTATACTATTTTAAATTTATATTAGATTAATCAATACTACTACATACTTGAAATTCGATATATGAATAATTTTAATAGAAATTTTAGTATTAAAATTTTATATTTCTATAGAATCTTTCAATTTGATTCAAATCTATAATAAATTTTCAGCATTTAGAATTATTATAAAAAATAATATTAATTTTAGGAATCAAAATTCTTTATAGAATTCATCAATAAATATAATTCAAAAACTAATATTCTTGATACTAAAATAATTTTAAACAAATTTTTTATACATTTCTTTAATTCTGAAGTTTTATACTGAATATTTAAATTACTATAGATTTATAAAAAAATATAGAATAAAACATAGTATTAATGAGGAAATTCGCTTAAATTTCAGCCCGGTATTTGATAGAAACAGGCCCTTGTATATAGCTTGCTAATAAGTATAATCTATTTACTATAATCTTTAATTATCTTTATCTTTCTTAGAGATATATATCATATATCAATCTTAAAACTTCTAAAGTTCTCTTTAGTCGACTATGCCTTTATACATCGATAGTATTATTAGATACTCGGTGATCTCGTGACTTTCTTTACTTTAACTTTACTCAAGAATATAAGAGCAATTAAAATAATAATACTAATTGCGACGACTTAAGCTTATTAATAAGAAACTACGAAAAATCTAAACATCGATGAAAACATTTTATTGAATATTAGTTTATATCTAATATAATAAGTAAATGCTATAATAGCTTTTTTTATAGTTATATTCAGAATTCAATTATTCAAACTTGGAGTATTAGTGATTTATAGAATCTAAAGACTCTAAAAGTCTTTATAACTTAATAGTTAAAGATCTATAATAAGACTCTATAGTATTAAAAGAAGAGAAACGTCTAGAGTCATTTTTTCTTACAAGGAGCGATTGAATGATACTCGATTTAATTAAGTCTTACTAGTAGATTGTTATTTCAATCAATCTTAAGAATATAACTTTGCTTAGAATTAGCAAAGTTATCTTATATAAGAATATTTTAAAAATTATTGAGTTCGTTAATAATCTATTTATTAGTTATTATATATTCTATAAATATTTCTTTTCTTAAAAAATTCTAAAAAATAATAATTAGATTTTTTAAAATTAAATAATCTATACTCTCATTTAACAAAAAATATATACATCTATTATCTTATCTAATAATTATATATTGCTTCAAAATAAATCTGGATTACAGATATAATATTGAGAAAATAAATTGAGAAGATTTTAATTATAAAAACAAAAAAAAAGCTTATAATTTTAAATTATTTTAATAAGGTGATTGAAGAAAGACGAAAAAAAGATTGAAATTTATTTTATTAACTTCTTATAATTTCAAACAAGATTATTCAAAAAAATCTTTCTAATATTTTAAATCAAAACTAGAAAGATTTTTCTATAGAACAAACTACAAATTTAATTAAAAAAAATTGATTTTTATTTCGATTTTTATAATATTAAAGAAGGATTTAATTTGAAAGTTGAATTTTGATTATTTCTAAATATTCAATTGTCTTTTATTTTTACTCTTCGATTTTTTTATCTTTTTATTCTTTTATATTCTTTTATATTCTTTTATA
The DNA here is from genome assembly GCA_024478385.1 of Botrytis elliptica. Taxonomy (NCBI): domain Eukaryota; kingdom Fungi; phylum Ascomycota; class Leotiomycetes; order Helotiales; family Sclerotiniaceae; genus Botrytis; species Botrytis elliptica. Next base: position 56,162 of record JANCTG010000024.1, read on the forward strand.
TTCTTTTATATTCTTTTATATTCTTTTATATTCTTTTATATTCTTTTATATTCTTTTATATTCTTTTATATTCTTTTATATTCTTTTATATTCTTTTATATTCTTTTATATTCTTTTATATTCTTTTATATTCTTTTATATTCTTTTATATTCTTTTATATTCTTTTATATTCTTATTTATCTTTTGATTATTTTTCGAATAATTTTGCTTTTATTATTCAATATTAAAAAATTAAATTTTTCTTTTAATAAAATCAAACTTATATTGTTTTAAGATTTAATATTTAAAATTTAGAAATTAGAAATTAGAAATTTGATTTTTGATTTTTGATTTTTGATTTTTGATTTTTGATTTTTGATTTTTGATTTTTGATTTTTGATTTTTGATTTTTGATTTTTGATTTTTGATTTTTGATTTTTGATTTTTGATTTTTGATTTTTGATTTTTGATTTTCGATTTTCGATTTTCGATTTTCGATTTTTGATTTTTGATTTTCGATTTTTGATTTTTGATTTTCGATTTTCGATTTTCGATTTTCGATTTTTTTTAATATTCATTAACTTAAATATTGACCTTATTAATCAATTATAATTATATACAATTAGACTGAATTTAAAACTAGATAATAGTATACTAGATGAAAGAAAATTTTCCGAGTAAAGATATCCGTATGACGCGCTATAGTCAATATCATCTTCTCGAGCTTTTTCTTATTGAAATACTGCAAGTATACTGGGTCAACGGGAAAGGCCATCAGCAGTAATATAAGTCGTTCCTTTGGTGTGACGGACTTCGAAGTAGAAGAGTCTAATTCACGCGAGAAATCGTACAATCTTAGTTTAACGTTGGTTCCCATATAATTACTGCACACAATTAATGGTCTATTGGTAATAGTCACAAGGCATTGTATTATGTCAGTCCTTGGGATGGTTGATATTGGTTAGAAGAAATTAAGACCAATGATGACGCTCTTTCAAAAAATATCTAGGTCTTCAGTAGGTTTGACCGGACAAAAGTGCACAGGCTTTCCTGCCTGCAAAGATAGATCACCTAAGTATGTATGTATTTACACACACTCCTTCAGTATTATGGCCACACGGATTGCGATGATGCAAATTCAATTGTAATTGAACATCATCTTTTCAGGAAACTCAATTTATATACCCATCTTCTCGTCGCTCCATGGATGAAACTCGTCCGTTTCTCTGATGTACGTCATCTTTGCAGGGGTAACTTTGATCAACCGTCTCCTCATCAACTGTATTTTCTTATCCGAAGACTGCACTTGGACAACGCCCGCAATTTTGGGTACGTTCGTTTTTTGAGTTTTGATTGATAACTCGGATCTAAATATCTAAGGTTCGCATTCATGGACCTCCATGTAAATAGGAAGGGGTCAGCATCAACTTACACGTGATTATTTACGCCGACTAACTAGTGCGACTGTGGACTGTACGACGCCGCGCACAAAGGGCAATTAGATATATTCCAGCAGGCTTCTACCAGCGGTTTACTCGCTAATATAACGAGCGATAAGGGCTTGACTCCTGTAAGTCTTTGTGCCAATTTCCTCAATCTTCCCGTCGCTTTTGATCTTCGCCTGTTGGATGTGTAGTGATTTGGAATGCTTTGAATGGTAGACAAAGTGCGCTTCAGAGATTTGGAATATAAGTCCTAGGCACAATCAAAGACCCCACAAACCACAACACATTAGAACGCGAAGTTATAATGGGTCTTTTCTTCGGCTAACCCAATTCACTAAGCATGGCAGAGCCCGATACGATGGCGAAGATAGGTTAACAACTTCCGATAATTCTTATATTGGTAAACAACTTACTGTATTCATCATATTTTCTAGATACGATAAGTCAATATATTCAATTATCAAATGCACCCAGAATTCATCAGCTGACGCTTGCACTATTGACTTGTCCTACACTTGTCGAACAGCAGGTATTGGTCTTTCCCGATGTGATGAGATGCTGATTGCTGTTGCGTGCCTCCTTCCCCCTCCCCCCAAACAAAGATTCGTTAAATACCAATACAGTTGTCAACGGACAAGTAAAATGGCAGTAGCAAGCTCATACTTGGCATGTGTGGCAACTAAGACGTCTCTGGAGGTGCAAGAAAGTATCCAAGCTCAGTATTTATCATGAGATATCTCCAATCTAGAATTCAGCCCAGAACAAGCTCTCTACTACAACCATAGGAATTGCAAACTTAGAAACCTCAACTCCAATCCAAAACTCCAAGCAGGAATGAAGATATATGGTGTAAGGTATAAGATAGCTACTTACTTGACTTGAAAGTTAACTGAGGCTTGGAAGTTGATTTGATAAACCCGATATCGCCATCTCCTCTTCAATCTAATAGTAAGGTTTCTTGTGGCAGTATTTGGTCGATTCGGCGAGGGTTCCTCTGTCGAGATTCATCATGGTGTCAATTACCTGTGGAAGAGTCAGTTGCGAATTTCGAAATCATTAGCGTATGATTCTTAAGCATTTGAATATAGTGATTTCAGGGTCCATCTTTGTGCCTATTTATAAAAAACTGCATACAGTCCTATGAAGCCCATCGCCGTATACTTTTTTTTCTTCCTTCTCAAAGGGTTATGTTTACGTATACATGGCAAAATTTCGGACACTTTCCTTCATATTGTTCCACCTTGATATGAACAACATCTAGATATACATCAGACTTTCTAATCTGCATCTATTGTAGATATCAATTGCATATCAACCATGTGAAATTAACAGAATAATCATCTGCCTGGATGTCGAAGAGGACCCAAACTCCCCCCACACTGATGCTGCTATTGAGAGAGGGTATCATGCAACGTGATTAAAAGGAGAAGAAGCACCATGTTATCACTGTGAAAGCTTGATAAGTGCACTCTCTAATGCACATCGGAGCGTACCAACAATATGAGATGATTGTGGAACCGTTCCCACGTGACCTCGCTTTTAACCCTCATATACCTAGGTATTCATACAGGTGAATATACAATCACATCATACAAAGCCTGACATTACAGTACTGATCGCAGCTAAACAGTTTGCCGTATGATATGAGACTAGTTTTTATACTAGAGAACTAAAATCTTAAATTAGAAATATGAGATCCACATCTTCTAATCTAGATTCTAGCTTCTAATTATAGCAAAAATCCCTATTTATACAACTGAATCAAATCTTGATCCAGGATTTTCACCCCTCCGTCGAATCTTGATATGAAGATCTTTCTTCTTCGCAGGGGATATCATGGACTTGGTCGCATAGAGCACCAGAAAGCGCAGAAATTCTGCTTCACAACCTCATTACACGTATTCGCGATAACTCCTCACGAGGAAGCAATCGATTCCTAGTATGGAGACATAACTTTGGAACATCTACAAAAAATTTAACTCAATTTATCCAAGAGTTAATGACTGTCAAAGATAAACGTAATGTGATAGCGCTTCTCTTCGAAAATCTACTCTGAAGCACTGTTTTTGTTCTGATAGTCTTGGAATCTGGGGCTGCGTATCTGTTTCTTGACTCTGCTTATCTAGTGCGCCGGGAACAGTCTAACTTCTAGTCTTCAGATATATAGGCGGTTCTTTCAAGCCCAATATACGTTTAGCATCTGAAGAAATCTGAAATCAGCCATGTGCTTCCCCAAATTTTGCAAATCGTCGAATGTTGAGATGCTGGCCCAGACAACCTGGTATACCTCCTTGCAATTTCGGAAACGACGAGCGATCCCAAGGCTATTCTGTACACGCATACCTCTATTTCCTCCGGCCTACCCCTTGTCCCTCGCTTAGAGTGTACCCCGCTTTTTGTGTAAAGTCCGATAGAAAATCATCAAAGTCCTCCATAGAAATTTCCGATACTGTTTTGTTCATCACAAAATCTTAGTTGACATAAGTATGGTTCAATCCGGATGCATCTAATTGACAGCCAATGAATATTGATTTCAAACCCTAGACAGATCATCAATTGTAGGTTTGACAGTGTGAGTGGTAGCCGTCATGTCATGCAGTAGAATGAGCTTATCGGTTGGTCCTTTGCGTTTTTTCTAGGGATATCCTGATGCTACGTATGAATCAAAGCTCATAACTTGAAGCGGATTCAGGACCTAAATCGCACTTATTTGAAACTCGCGCAGCGATATATTACTGTTGATATCAAATAATTGGATGCCTATATTAATAAATGGACTCTCACCTTTAGGAAGTTCGATATATCTGCTGAATTACTTCTGACGGAACAGAGCTTAAAGAGGTGGATCTGTGGTTGGCTTGCGGCTACAAGAGTACAACTGAAGAGAGATGGCATTTAGAAATTAAAGACTCTGCCAAGGAAATAACCAACACTGTTGGAGACTAGTCCAACTGTCTCTCCCATTTATGGATGAGGCAAGCAAAAGAAGTCACTGGGAATCAAAATCGCATCAAGATAAGTAAGTAGTATGGCATCTCAAGAGTACAGTCTCGGCAAATTTCTTTGAAGAGAGGAGTTTCCTAAAAATCAAATTCCATACTCTACCTACCTAGATACCCAGGTACCTACCTAGTACATACATCTATCTATCTAAAAGTACTCTAATGCATGTGCAATTTCAATTTCAATCCTCTTCAAATCCTCTTCATCAAAAAGAATACCATCATCAAATACCATCCCCAATGAAATCCCTGCGTTACCCCCTGTATTCGCATTTCTATTTCCAGCATTACCTTCCACATTATCAAGTCCCAATCCAGCTACTCTCAAGACCCACTTCTTCATCAACGTCCCCGCAATCATAACCACAAAATCCAACCCTGCTGTAGCTTTCTCACTCCACTTAAGCACTGCCCAGATTTTCACGACTTCGCCGACATTGGTGCCGAGGTGGAAAAGCGGGGATAGCCACCCATTCTGTTGTTTGTGGCCTTGTCTCGTGTATTGTTCTTTTCCATCAGCCCATTCACTTCCACTCCCTCATTGCTACCAACTTCTTCCTGTGCTAGTTTGTTCTGCTTGATCTCGATTGGTATTTCGAACTGGGCCAAAAACATCAATAGCACCAGCACCAGAATTCTTATTCCTACCTCCCTGTCCATGTTCATCCACATCATCAGAACCCTCTCTCGCCCCATTAATCCCACCCCCTTTCAACTCTTTCAACTCTTTCAACTCTTTCAACTCTTTCAACTCTTTCAACTCTTTCAACTCTTTCAACTCTTTCAACTCTTTCAACTCTTTCAACTCTTTCAACTCTTTCAACTCTTTCAACTCTTTCAACTCTTTCAACTCTTTCAACTCTTTCAACTCTTTCAACTCTTTCAACTCTTTCAACTCTTTCAACTCTTTCAACTCTTTCAACTCTTTCAACTCTTTCAACTCTTTTAACTCTCGAATCTTATCCTCAATATCATTCATCTTACTCTTCAGAAGAGAAGAACTAGACACTGCTTTTGCCCTAACCCTGCTCACCAACTCCCTCGTCGCATTCAAATTGCTGTGATTATTTCCCTCAATCCGCAGCACTCCTTCCATCTCCGCCTTCCTCTTCAACTGCTTTAAAATGCCACCCAATCTCGCAAAAACTTTTGCTTTCCCCTTTACCTCCTTGATTGCCCCACAAACTTGCCAAATCCCGTATGTTTGATGATTTCCCGCTTCTGATATCTTGACTTTGTCATGGTTTGTGCGCCAAAACCATTTGCCATTTTCATAACTTAATTGTTTTGCCAATTCAATGTTGTGACTTACCAATGAATCCGTGATATTATTAAGATCTCCATACAACTTTATGAAGTCATCAATGATCTCCAAATTCGCAGCGACAAGTGGGCGTATGGGGTCATGAATTATTGTAAGTTGATTTTGCGTGGAAGATTCTTCATTTATTTTCGCATCTAGCCAAGAGCGTATACTGCCTTCACGTTGCTGCATTCCCTCAAATACATCAATAAGAGGTAACAAACCTTCGAGAGGAACAACCGTGCTTTCAATCCAAAATTGAGAGTTTAATAGGAGGGTATCAAAAGAAGAAGACAGATTGCCCATTTGGGAGCGGAGAATAGGAGTTGAGGGGTTCGAGGTAGAGGGATTGGAGGTGAGAAGAGGTGGATTTTAGAGCGTTTATTGAGGGGAGTTCGAGGAGGGATTTTTCGTGGCAAATGGATTGAGGAGGAGGGCGAGCGAAACCAAACAAAGAGATGTAACCGCTCATAAGAAGTAAAAGGTAGCAAATAACAGGAAATAGTAGAAGCAAGCGGAAAGGGGAGGCCCGGGATTCGTAGTTGTTGTGGGGGGGGTGGGCTGTTATTAGGATGCAGATGGAGTTAAGGGTTGTCGGTGGAATAGTTGATTCGGATTTGGTTTTGACGATGATGAGGCAAACATATTGGCGAGACACTTCTCAGGTGACTCTGAGAAATTTAAAGCTTCAAGGTGATCTATTGTGGATATACTGATACTGGTACAGTAGTACAAGTGATTAAACTATTACAATGTTTTCTTTCGTGGTAATGTAATATATCTATATATCCACATCTATTATTCATTATCCTGTACTATATATTGAGATATTATATATAATCTAGATATTTCCCTTAACTACTATCTAGTAGACTCAGTTTCAGTCTCAGTTAATAGATACCTAATTATGTGCTGATAGAAACTTACTTAATAGAATCTATGAATTCCGATTATTGATATATTCTATAGAGTATATACTCTTATAAGTTTTCATTATACTCGTAACTTTTATTCTCTTTATTGAGAGAAATAAGTTCTATAATAATAATATTAATATCTAGATATAATAAGAAATTCAATATAAATTCCTATATTAATTTTTAATATATATATTAAAATATTAATATTTCAATTATTAATATTTCAATTATTAATATTGAAGTAAATAATATATTAATAAGAAATCAAATCGATGTTTTTTATAATTTGTTTAATTTTAAATTTTGATAGAAAAAAAGAAAAAAAGGGTTTTGAAAGGTTTCAGAGATTTCAAGTATTAAATATTAGAATTTTAGAAAAGATAAATAAAAGAGTATATATATAGGAATTAGGAAAAAATTAAAGGGATAGATAAGAGTTAAGAAAAAGGAGGGAGTAAATATAATAGTTAAAAGACAAGTAAAGATATTAATTGAAAGTTTAAAGAGAAGTTTGTTTACTAATCAAACTATTTTATTTTCGATTGATTTTATAATCAGAAATTTTATTATTATATTAAATAAATATTAATAAAGTTTGATTTTAATATAAGTAAACTTTTTACTTGAAAATGATTACTTCAAGCTAAAATTTAGAATTAGTTTCTTAAATTCAAAATTCAAGAAATTTATTAAGTTCTATTAGAAAAAAATTCTTTATCGAGTATAAAAATAAAATTAATCTGATTGATATTTTAGAACCGATTTATTCAATATAATATTAAAGTATTAAATATTCTTTTATAGTAATCAAGTAAATAATTTATTAATAACAGATTTTAATACTATAGAGAAGAAAAATATTTATCTAGCTCTTATAAAATAAAATAAAAGAGATTTAAAGAAAATAAAAATAATTAAAGAGAACGAAAGAATATATTTTAGTACTCTATATATAGAAATAAAATAAAGAATAAAACTGTTAGGGTTGATTTACTTTACTACTAACCTACAAAAGTATAAAGCGTTTCGAATATATTCGAAATAGTGGATCTACTATATAAAACCTATCAGGTAGTCGCTCCCTAACAAAAACTAAAGCTAAAGAATAATCAATGAAAGAAAGAGTATTAATTAATACTTTAATGATTTTTTAAGAATTATTTTTATAGAAACTTCTTACTATCTTATAAAAGTTAATAACCTTAATAATCTTAATAATAGTAATAATAGTAATAATAGTAATAATAGTAATAATAGTAATAATAGTAATAATAGTAATAATAGTAATAATAGTAATAATAGTAATAATAGTAATAAGAGAGAAGAAGAAGAAGAAGAAGGAATAAATTAGAGATTATATAATATTTTTAATAAATTAAAGGATCGAGCTAAATACTTTTACTGTTTTCAATATAAAGTTATATAAATTATAATAAAGTTGAAAATATCATTTTTAAAAATTTCTATCAATTGAAAAATAAAATTAAAATATATTAGAATAATATAATTTTGAAGAGATATTTTAAGATATAAGAGAAAGAAAATTTATTAATTTAGTAGAAGATCAGAATAAGAAATGTTAAAAAAACTTGAATTCTTTAGAAAAGATTGTTGTTTTATATTTTGAATAGAAGAAAAGAGGTTCTAATAATTCTAATAATTCTAATAATTCTAATAATTCTAATAATTCTAATAATTCTAATAATTCTAATAATTCTAATAATTCTAATAATTCTAATAATTCTAATAATTCTAATAATTCTAATAATTCTAATAATTCTAATAATTCTAATAATTCTAATAATTCTAATAATTCTAATAATTCTAATAATTCTAATTGATTTACTTTAATTGAAAAGTTTAAATATTTTAAAAGAGTTATCTTCGTACTAAAATAAATTATTAATAATAATAATCATTAAAACAATATTTAGAATAATAATCAAAATTAACTTAAAATTGAAAATATCTATATATTTTAAAATTTCTCAATTCTAATTTTAGAATTATCTCATACTAAGATCTCTAATTTTAAAATTTTCATTGATTAATTAATCTGAAACATAATTTAAACTGAATTAAATATTTTAATTATTAACTTCAAGCGCTATAAAATAATATATAAATTATGATTTAAAATAGATTTAAAAAAATCTTAGAATGATATTTTTGATAAAAATAAGAAAGATATAGAATATTAATCAAATATTCTTCTTTAGATATTATAAACCTTTTTTATATATATTAATTAGAAGTTAATTGTTTATAAAAATTATTGAAAAGTATATTAAAGTTATTATTATAAAACTTTTAAAATAAATTTTAGAGAAATTGATTTAGTATCTTTACCTAATTGAATTAGACTTATATAATATAGGTTATTCTTTTATCTTTTTATCAAAATTATTCTAATATTACTAGCTATTCAATAAATAATAATTAATAAATTACTTTGTTAGAAGATAAAACTAATTTAAATAATAAATAATAATAAAATATAATATAATATATAGACTTCGTATTATTCTTTTTAAATTATAAAAGCCTATCTTTTATAATCATATATAAATTAACCTTAGTCTAAAATAGATCTCTAGAGTTAATACTCTAAAGCTCTATACTAGTTAATCGTAATATTTAATACTTATTCCCGATACTACTACTCGTTCTTACTACTACTACTTCTTCAATTGAATCTTATTTCAATTCGGTACAGAACTTTCAATTCAAATGATAATTCAATTCTGATTTCAGAAAATTAAAGTTCGATTGATTCTCTATCTAAAACGAGCTGAAAACTTTCAAAAACATTGATATTTCATCGAATTTGAAGTGGTGGCATAAGATCGATGTTTTGTTTTTACTATCACCTCCTGAGGTCTTTATAGGTTAATGCTATTACTACTATCATATTGAAAAGTCCTTAGAATAATAGTTAGGTTCTTGCGATTTTGTTGAAACTTGTAATTACTGTATAAGAGCTAGAAACAAATTACGGATGGTGTAAGTAAGACCGCTCAGGATCTACGACTACCCTTGTACTGTACGGCTTCCAGAATCCTTTTATTAAAAGAAGATAACTATATAGTATCTAGTGTATATGAATTGTGAAGCTATACAAGGATTTTGGGCGTTTTTCGTCAGTTTTACAGGCAAGGAATTGAATTGGATTTATTAATTCACTTTTCAATATATATGTTCTCTCTGCTACTTTTCTCGACTACGAATCTACTAGTACCTAGGGAGGGAGGCTAGCATGTGGCTAGGTAGGGAGTTTAGGCTTGGTGCGGGGTAAATACTACCCCACATAGGTACCCGTACCCGTACTCTAGAAGGAATTCTCTCTACGAATACTCACCCCCTATTCACTCATACTTAGATATTATCTCCATCTTTCTCGTTTCTATTGCATCTTCAGATTTTCTTTAGCAATTTCTAATACAAATCTTTATAGTTTTTATATCAACCTAGATACAGTAATAATTCTCTCAAACTTTACGCGTATTATCGATATGAATCACAAGATTAGATTAGAAGTACGTTTGCTATCAAAATGTTATCTACTAGATGGTACTAGTATATACATAATACACTCTATCTGTAGCTTTATTTGCAGATTGTTATCCATTAGGTCTAACGAAATAAATGAAAACTTTGACAATGACATCATATCTATCCCCAAATCTCAAGCTCTAACCTGATGTTATTAGTACTCCCTACCAACATATCATCACACACTCATAACCAACTTATATACCGGCCAAGCCCCCAGACCAAGCGACACAGAGATAACTAACCCTCCGACCATAAATTCACGCAACGCTTTCCTAACTCCCAGTTCCCACATCGTCAACAACAAAGGAAGACCAACAAAGCATCCCAAGAATTTGCAAAATCCAGAGATCGTGATATCCTCCTTAAAACTTATAATTTCCAATTGGAACTCTTTTAAATTAAGATTCCAATTAAAATCTTCCTCTCCCTGCTTCAACTCTCTTTGGGTAGCTTCGCGAATCGCGTGATGTCGACGACTTGCCCATACTGAAATTTCTTCCAAATCTCTTGTTATATCTTTACCAGCGGGTGCTTCTCTAGCCAAATTCGCATTCATTATCTTCCTTGTCTTATCGATTATCCGAAGTTCCCTCTCTTGCTTTCTGAAGATCTCTTGTTGTTGCAAGTTCCACTTGTGAATAATGATCTTGATTGGATCTTGGCATGGTTCTATCGCTTCGCCATTGATATGTGTTTGAAGTAATTGATAGGCGTAATGCAAGTCTTGCATAGCGACGGTGGTATCTTTTCCTGGATTCCGATCGGGGTGGAGGAGGAAAGCTTTTTTGAGATATGCGCTTCGGATCTCTTTCATGGTGCTGGTGTTGTAGGGTGAGATGTTAAGAAGCTTAAAGGCGGATTGAATGTCTGACGGGATGGATGAAAGAGTATTGCTCATTCGTGATCTAGTAAGCGACATAATGTTGAAGTCTTGTGGATATGCAAACAGGTGTGTGCTTAGGTATTGAGGAAATTGAAAGTTGGGTGAGCGACAAGTGAGAAGAAGCCCTACAGAGAAAATTTGTACTGAATGAATTGTTTTTCTTCTGTTAAAATATTTCTTTGCGATTGTATTTGATTTTATATTGAGACCTTGAGAGTACTGATTCAGTATATCTATATTAAGATCTTGTAACAAAGAAGATTTCTAGAAGTACTAAGAAGCATCAAAGAAAAACATATTTATTCGGTCAATATGATTTGATTCATTAGAGAAAGAATGAACTAGCTAATAGTTTGAGACTTTATGCTTTATGTTTTATTTATGATTCATTTCAGTGTTCATATTAATCAGAATATTCATTTGGAAAAGAATCGAAAGGATATGTTGAAGCCGAGAACGCCAAATGTCAAGTGTCTCTATCTCTCTAGTCCGTGCAACAGTCACTGTTCTTTCATCTTTCTGAATCTTCGGGTATCACCGATAGTCATTCTCTGCGTGTCTCATGTTTTAGATGTGACTGGATTTTAAGTGGCTTTTCTGAAACCCTAAGAATCACTCGGGCTTCAGCTTTATTGAATCTCAACTTCCTGTGTTTCGTACTTGCCACATAACTCTAGTAAGGACTACCCCTTTATCCTCACCAAGGTCCAAGTCTTCATATATAAAGGCAATCAATCCACATCAGCTGTAAAAATCAAATCGATATTCAAGCTTGGCCTTCTTCCGCTTCACCATCTCATCTTCATCATGTGGAACAAAAAATCCAAAATTCCATCCCTATCAAATACTACCCTCGTTACGTCTATCCTCGATAAAAAGCAACTATCTTTATCCCAAATCTGCTACTTTTGTGGCGTTGTAATCGAATATCGACACCATGGTGTGTTCAAATTCTTTTCTATGAGTTGTCCCAGAGCCAAATGTACCGGGATCGCCAGTACAGATATTCAGAATTGGATTGATCACATGGAAAGTCACAAAGACGCGAGTTGGAACAAACCATGGTCCGATCTGTCTAAAGAGGAGATGTGTTTAATGTTTTGTGGTCAGAGAATTGATGCTTCGGATCTTCATATCAGGGCTTGGATTGTTGAACAACGTATGAAGCAACAGGAGAAAGCGCGTGATCACATTCTTAGTTTTGAACGGGCTATCTCGACAGGAGAAATTACCCTCCGTCCCGGTACTAATATCGATACATCTCAGCCTCGTCAACGAACTAATATCGATACATCTCAGCCTCGTCAACGAACTAATATCGATACATCTCAGTCTCGTCAACGAAAAGCCTCGTCTCAATCTTCGTATCCTGCTACATCTCAGGCCCCTCACCACGAAACCCCATCTCCAATCTCCTCGTCCACCGCCCGCCCCTCAAATCTACTGAGAAGATACACCCCCCCCCTCAAGCAAGTTTGTCTCGGGTTACTAGTTGCTGGCGGAATTTGGTACTACGGAATTGGTATCTCCTCCTCTATCGCTATCAGATTCATTTCCCAAATACTAGCGGGTCAAACCGGAAGCTTTGTTTTATATCAAGGTTTCTGTTGGACAGCTGCTTTGAGAGGATATAAGAATCTGGTTGAAGAGTATGATCCGAGTACATCATCTTTATCGTTCGCTGATCATTGCGCTCAGAATGGTGATCGTGATGTTTCGAATCTTATTGCGAATGAGCGGGTTGCTACGTGTGTCCATGAGTTCTCAGAGAATTAGGGGACTGTCGATACACAGTGATGATGATGTAAATTGAGGGAAAGAATAAAGGAAGAAAAGGAGGCAAGGAAGTAAATGCGAGTGGGAAGAGGGAGAATATTATTTATCGTCGAATATCAATATACACGCTCATTCTCTATCAGGGGTACGCATGTATGGTCCACCCGACTACGATCGGAGCTACGTAGGAGGGTATGAATATTTGAATTTCTTTGCAGTTTTGAGTTTGTGTTAGAAGGTAAAATACACTGTCGCTACATGCCTATATGACTTCCATTTCATTAGACTCTAATTAGTTATATTCAATCTATTACATGCATCACACTCGCTTCCCTCTTTGCTGTGAACATTTCTCCCTTTATAATTTGAGACTTTAATTAAACTGTTCGGCCGGTGTGATTCTAAGATACTTTCAAACCATGATATCAATAGTTTGTTCATTGTTTTGAGACTATGTTTGAGACTATGAATGGACAAGTCAAATCAGATAGTACCAAATGCCTGGAAGCAAGCTGCAGCTACACTTTGTCGTTCCAGATAATAGAATGAATGAGCGCACAACCTATCACGCGACTCCAACGACTTTTTGTTGCACGTCTGGGTCCCCTGTGATTACATGAGCTGTTGATGATCAAATTGAGTGTCCGGAGCAGCATTGCATCGGAAGTGAGTGGCAGCGCGTCTGCCATCCTCATTTCTACGTAGGATGGCTAAGTGAATGATTGAGTGATATATTATTGAAGTAGTCAGTAGCCGTAGCGCTAGAGCCCATCTCTTGATCGGTGTCGCTTCGAGAGTAGCTTATTCTCTGCGGAGAGTTCAAACTCATTCTAGCTCCTTGGAAAAGGGACATGTCAGCAAGCCAAGCTTTGTGTCTCCTGAATTTAGTCCCCATGACTAGTTCCAACACATGAAGTGTCTTATCGGTGCAATCCGTGATGAAAAGTAGCTCTCCAGTGATTTTGCATTAATCTCATTCAATCATATACTAATATGATTCTTGATATTCGTTTTTATATAGTGGCAGGTTTGGTTAAGTTCGAATACATAATGTATGACATAACCTTGTTTCATGTGTCGGGATCACTCAATTTTGTGTTACGTCAGACGCTAGAAGATGCCCCTTACTTTACCGAGTTGCCACAACACATGCGTCCCAGTCATTTGGCAAACGAAAAGAGATGGCATGATCTTTGGGGGATCTTGGGTAGGGAGAGATGTGGTTAAGAGTTAACACAAAGCTATTAAAGTCAGAGTTGTTAACATTCACCAAAATTTTATATTTCCTCTTTGAATTACAGACCCTGAGTAACGTGGTTCGAATTTTTTTTAGTATGATAGAAGATGATGCAAATACTACAGAGGAATCATAATTGAGATTTTATATGATCGCAGCCTTTGATTGTAGCAAGATGCAGTAATGCGGCGCTTACGTTAGATATTTTGATGATGAAAGGAAAGTCTACGCGACAGCGTTAGTTTTACCCTTGTAAACGGTAATTAGTGGAGATTAGTCCGACTTGTTATCATCGTTTAAAAAAAATTTATTATATATCTTAGGGCCCGTTCAGATAGTTTTTTTCTATATTGATAATATTATCATAGTACTACAAATTTAGTAAATATATTATATTATTAATAGTCATATTCAGGTTGTATATTAAAATTCTAATATTTTGTAAATTTAATTATATAATATTATAATATATAATCTATAAATATTGTATTAATAATTATATTTAAATTATTCAAAAAATCAATAATATTTATTAATAATATTTTTACAAATTATTAAATCTTATATTTAATAAAATTAATAATTTTTAGAAATCCAAATTTTTTTTTAATTAATTTTTGTATTTGATGAATACTTTTTTTTTCGAAATCTTTTTATTGATATTATTATTATCATTATCTTATCAAAATATATTTTTTAATATTTACTAAAAAAAATTCTTTTATTCAAACTTTTTTTTTATTAATTTTATTTACAAAAATCAATCTCTTTTAAGATAATCTATTATTAATAATTTATAATATTTGATAAATACTATATTCTATTACCTTTTTCATTTTAATATTATTATAATCAATATTATACTTTTTCTTTGATATAATTATCTCTAATATAATAATATCTCTTTTCTTCAAATTTACAAGTTCTATTTTCTATATAATCTATTCTTTTTTATTTTGACATCGAATTTCTTTTTTTATATAATATACTTTAATATTAAAATTTGTTCTTTTAATTTATTAATAATATTATATTTTTGTTTAATATAACATTGACATTTTCCTTATTATTATATCTTTTTATTTAATAAATTTTTTTTTCTTTTAGAATATTACATTTCAATAAACTTAAAATCCTAATATATATTTTTATATATATTAAGATCCATTAATATCAACTTTATTTAAAAAAAAATATTACTAATAAGTTTCTAAATTAATTATTAATCATTATTATAAATAGAATATAAGAGAAAATAAAATTATAAAAAATATTTTTAATTTTCAAATTGTAGAAAAATTGAATTTCTTTGTTTTCAGTTATTATAATGTTGTTGAAACTTTAATATTCAATATTCTTATATATTTATAATAACGAATTTATAAAGATGAATATGTAAAAAGCTTTTTAAAAAATAAACTATAATTAATAATCATTCTTTGGATTTGATTTTATTATGTATTTAAGTAACAAATCACAATTAAATATTATTAATCTAAATGATTTTTCTTTAAATCTATATATTAAGGTTATATTTATATTTGAATTGAAAAGAAAATAAATAATTTCTTTAAATTTTAATTTGGTTGAAATTTAATAATTTATTATAAATATTTATAAGTATTGAAAGTCATAAAAAAATGAAAAAATAGTTTATTTTTTCAAAATACTTTTTATTTTAAAAATAGAATTATGATTAATTAGATTGTAATTGAAATTGATAGTGTAATCAATTAGATTAAGATCAAAATTTAATCTGATTTTATAATTAATTTTTTAATAATTAATAATATTGTTATTACTACTTCCATAATAATAATAATAATTTATTATTAATTTTAAAAAAAAAGATTTTTTAAATGAAATAGAATAAAACAAAAATATCAATTATATCTTTTAATTCTAAAATTCTTATTAACAAGAATTTTTATAATTCTTATAAATAATATAAATAATATAAATAATATAAATAATATAAATAATATAAATAATATAAATAATATAAATAATATAAATAATATAAATAATATAAATAATATAAATAATATAAATAATATAAATAATATAAATAATATAAATAATATAAATAATATAAATAATATAAATAATATAAATAATATAAATAATATAAATAATATAAATAATATCAATAATATAAATAGTATCAATAATATAAATAGTATCAATAATATAAATAGTATAAATAGTATAAATAGTATAAATAGTATAAATAGTATAAATAATATCAATAATATCAATAATATAAATAGTATCAATAATATAAATAATATCAATAATATTAATAATATCAATAATATTAATAAATAATATTAATAATATCAATAATATTAATAATATCAATAATATCAATAATATCAATAATATCAATAATATCAATAATATCAATAATATCAATAATATCAATAATATCAATAATATCAATAATATCAATAATATCAATAATATCAATAATATCAATAATATTAATAATATCAATAATATCAATAATATAAATCATATAAATAATAAAAATCAATTAAAATATAATATTTTTAAGAATAATTTGATTAAAAATTGTAAAGATTATAAAAAGTATAAATTTTTAATAAAGATGTTATAAATATTATAATTTATCAAAATCTTAAAAAAAAAAAGTAATAAAGAAAATCATTACATTTATTAATCTTGAAAGAATATATTAATTTTGAATATAAATATTCATAAATCTAAGTTTAATTTATATATAAATATTAATAGATTGAGATTTGATTTGTATACAAATATTAATAATCTATAGTTATTTGAATAGTAAAAAAAATGTTTTGTAATCATTTTAATTTGAAAAATATAATTAGAAAATTATAATGCAAAATTTTATTATTAAAATTTAATAATGTTGTTAATTTAAAACTATTAATCTTTATAATTTAATAGTAAAAAATAATTAATAAAATTCCAAAAAATTTCATAAAAAAGATTATCAATAAATCTAATTATAATATTATAATTAAAAGTAATAAGAAAAGTAATCTCTATCTTTTATTATCTCCTTTTATATTTCTTATTTTTAAATATATCTTCTACTTTATAAAAACAAATGAAATTATATAATATAATATATATAGATATAATTTAAATTTGTTTTTCGAAAAAAATAAAAAGAGTTTATCAAATATTTTGAAATTACCTTCAAAAATATTGAAAATTCTTTTAATTAAATTTTATATAATTAAATATCAAAAATTATATAATTCCCCTTTGTTTTTCAATTATATATTAATTAATATCTATTCTCTTAAGTGATATAGTATTTTTAAATATACAATATAAAATAATTTTTAATATATATTATTTATATTTATTAAATAAAATTATTTAATATGGATTTTAAAAGCATTTTTTTATATATATTATCAAAAACTCATTGATTATACATTTTTTCTTTTCAATTTAGTTATACAAAAAATAATTGAAAATCAAAAGTATAAATATTAAATATATTTTCTATTAAAATCTTTTTTTATTATAGAATGATATAATATTCTAAATCATTCATTATAAATGCATGTATATATTATCTATAATTTTAAAATATTTTCAAAAGTATAAAAAGAATTTTTAATTCTTTTTAATTTATTTATAATTAGAAATTATTACATCAAAAAAGTGTATTTAAAAATTTCATTTTATATTAATATAAAATTAATATAGTTTTAAAAGTTTAATAAAAGTAATCAGCAATAGGTGATTTAGAATAATTCAATAATTCTATAATATTATTTATAATAGTTTTTGTTATAATTATATAAAGGAATGTTATAAGTTTCTTTTCAATTATAATATTATAAGGAAATTGAAATTAAATTTTTTTGGACATAAAATTTTACAGTTTTATAAATATAGTTTTTAATATATATAGATTATTAAAGTTCTATTAATTATAATCTTAATTTAAAATTAATTGAATATAAGTCGATTACTCTGCTTTCGGGCCAACAGAGTTTTGGGTCACCCTTTCACACCAAAAATTACTTTTTAAGCCTATTAATATTTCTATTAATATATAATATAATTTAATAAAGATTTATATATATATAATTTAGATTGATTTAGGCTTGTTTTGAAATTTTTCGATTTTCAAAATTTTTCTGGATTAATATCTAGAGCTTTAAAGTATCGATTTTCAAATTTGTATAAAAATCATATTAAAATTTAAAACTTTTATAAAATCTTTAATAATTTTTCAATAATAATTATTAAAAGAAACTTATAAATATTTTTGAAATATTTGAGTTTGAATTTATATAAAAAATTTAAAAAAAAATTCAAAAAATTAGTAGATATAGAAATATAATATACGATGAATTTAAAGTAGTATAAATAATCCCTATCATTTTAAAAAAAAACCCTTTAAATATTTATTTATAAAAAGATTTCTTTTCTTTCTGGATTTCTTGAATAAAATATATTATAAATTTTTAATAAAATTTTATGATTTATTTTTAGCAATTTCTATTAGAAAGTTATCAAAGATTTTATAAAATTTCTAAATTTGTATATAATTCCCATACAAATTAAAAAATTAATATTTTGAAATTCTATATCTCAATATTAAAAAATCCCAAAAATCTAAAAATTTCAAAATAAGTTTTAAACGATTTGAATTATATGTATATAAATTTTTAATGAATTTTATTTATAAATAAGAAAGTTAGAAATTCCATTTTTGATATAAAAAGTGATTGAAAAGTAGCTCAAAACAGGAGTGGTCAGAAAATAGAGTACTCGATTTAATCTTTGTTGTATATTTTAAATTCTTGCTTTATTGTATATCTATATATAAATCTTTTAATATAATATTTAATAATAAAATCATAATAATAAAATCATAATAAGATCTTAATAAGATCTTAATAAGATAATAATAATAAAGTAAAATTAATAAAAATGGTAATAATAAGAAAATAATAAGAAAATAATAAGAAAATAATAAGAAAATAATAAGAAAATAATAAGAAAATAATAAGAAAATAATAAGAAAATAATAAGAAAATAATAAGAAAATAATAAGAAAATAATAAGAAAATAATAAGAAAATAATAAGAAAATAATAAGAAAATAATAAGAAAATAATCAGAAAATAATAAGAAAATAATAAGAAAATAATAAGAAAATAATAAGAAAATAATAAGAAAATAATAAGAAAATAATAAGAAAATAATAAGAAAATAATAAGAAAATAATAAGAAAATAATAAGAAAATAATAAGAAAATAATAAGAAAATAATAATAATAAAATAAGATAAAATTAATAAAGATAATAATAATAAAGTAAAATTAATAAAAATAGTAATAATAAGATAATAATAAAGATAAATAAATAATATAATTAATTGAAAAAAAAATTCTTTCAAAGATTTAAAAAGGTTTACAAAATGTTGTTAAATGTTTTTTAAAATTATATTTGAGATTTTGATAATATGTTATTAATATAGAGTTATAGATTTTGTAAAATTTTGTAGAGTAATAATTATATTTGATAAATATATTTTATTAATAAAATTTATAAATCAAAAAAGTCAACATTTATAGGATTCTATTAGATAATATTTGTATTCGGTAAATACCTATTTAGACTATATTTGTTATTAACATTACCTAAAAAACTCGATTCGAACGGGCCCTTAGTCTGTCGGTCTGGAGCTAAATTTTCTAAACTCTTCTCGATAGCCGGAAATCAAATTTTGATAGGCGCAATCTGCTTTTAGATGGAATTGTTGTACATCTCATCTCATCAATTAAAATAAGATTGAATTTGATGTTATTTTTCAGAAGCCAAATTTAGAATTACATGAGTATAAATCTCTATAACTGCCTAGGTGGATTATTATAATATTTTAATACTTCGTTCTTTATAAGATTTATAATATATTAGAATATAATCCGGGTTTTAATATTAAGTGAAAATGTCACCTTACAGTTTCAGAAAAATTATTGCGTTTATCGACTCATTCTTAATTTGACTACTTGAACATCTGAAAATTTTCAGCTATATTTCATTAACCTCAGAAATTTGATCTAATGTTATTAAAGGCAATATTTGAGACTCTAGTAGAACATTTCAAGTCAAAGATTAGAAAGATAGTGTTATTAATATAATTATATCTTGACTCTGTACTAGAAGTCCTAGAAGTATTCGAGGAAGCAAATCAAAATACAAGATGTATATATAACAAAAACTTAGAGTATTATAATAAAGAGTATAAGGCGCTTAGAAAATAACTAGTCTAACGTCCTCAAAGGCCCGGAGGATACGCCCGATCAATACAAACTAAGAGATGATACGTATATGAAAATCGAACTCTAATAAAGCGACGAGGATAAAAAAAAAGAATACAAGAGTATTCCACGCCCCTGAGATCTATATACGTATCGAGAGCGAGAAGACAGGAGGTCTAAATCTAGTACTAGAATTCGAAGAAAACTCAGATAAGCTTATAGAGAACTTCTTTCTTAAATATTGTATACTATTATAGGAGATTTTATTTAATCTGAAGCTAGAGATAGATAAATTCCGGAGGTAATATTTAATCTAATTACTAATAATCTTATTAATATAAAGACTTCTAGATCGATATTCTATTATATATCTAGAGAGAAAAGTATAGTAATAGAACTGAAATTTAAGATGTATATTATATTAGTAAAAGGTTTATATATATTTAAATATAAATATAAATAAATCAAATTGTTATTCAATTTTCATTATAAAAATTATTAAAAGAAAAAATATTAATAAATATTTTACTATGAATCAATAATAAGAGAAGACTTATATAATATATATATATATAGGTTTATATATTATATATTATTGATATATAATATCTTCCTAATATAATTGTTGTTTTAGGTAACTGCTATTTAATATAAAAAGAGATTACTTTAAGAAGTTAATTTTCGAGAATTATTATTAAAGGATTGATCACTAAGGTTAGATCTAAAATTGATTAAACTAAAGTTCTATAGAAAATAATAAACTACTCTTCTGAATGTTATTTATTCCAGAAAACCACTTCGGAAATTCTAACTGCGAAATTCACCGCACTCTGTCACAAAATTCAGTCCTCTTGCCCATGTACTTGCTAGCCCTGACCGCAGTCATCCTCCTACTTGTTACCATCACCCACTGTATTCATCCGCCCCTATTTGCTATTTCCATCACCGGACCAAACTAGACATTTATCAACTTCCCTAACCCGTATACCGAACGCTATCTGATCCAACAATATAATTATAGTCTGTATATCTCTCTATATAGTATAATAAAACAACTCTATTGGGTGTTTCAAGATTTTATAAGCCGAATTACTCTAATTTCTTTCTACTCGTAATACTCAAGATTCTTCTAGAGAAATTCGATATAATATAAACTATACTTTCGATGAAAGAGGCGTTCTATACTCTTTTATATCCATTGATTCTATATTCTTAAACATAATCACTTCTACAACTTCAGATTGAATAAGTGATACATAAATTAAAGACTCATGGCTGGGTCTGTTTCTATTAAATAATCATATTTTGAAAGATTGAGTATAACAAGATTCAATAAGATTGTCAGGCTTATTATCTTTCGTATCGTGTTTTTAGTTATGACTTGACTTACTTTAGCTTAAGTATTTATATGTGACCTTGGTTTTTAATACTAGTATTATGAAGTAAGTTAATTTTCATGAGTAATATTACATCAAATAACAGTTCTGACTGTAGATATACATATTATAGATACGAGAGATATATTAAATGATGAAATGTAGTAATATTGTTTGGAAAATACATACCAGGGCTGTACTGAATTGCGCAGGAATAAACCAACTCACTCTTCGGAAACGAAGGATATTAAAGAATGAATTGATATCTTCCGAGCTCATATATGTGATACTCACTTGATAAAAATGTATACGCCTTTCTCACGAGCTTGAAATATGAAGTGTAATGATAATCAGTATACCTGATGTGTATCTGAACAATACCACGGATGTAGAGTCTATAACAGTAAGCTATACGGGTGCATTCGAATCATATACTATATTCCTGGCAATAGAGAATTCTGATAGGCTCGCTTCAGATGTTTCGGTAAGCACCTGCATGAGTACTGAACGACTTAGGGCAGCAGGCACTCCCAGAGGGCTCCATCTAAGCAGATGCGAAAATCTACTGCGTGTTTTTTCTGAAAGGAAAATTGTGATCTCCTCCTTGTGTTATATGTCCCTATCAATCCGAGGCTGACGCCAGAATACGACGAAGGTACTCCTGGTAGACTTACTGCACTTGATATACTTATTAAATCTCGCATGGCATGCTGCGGTACTACAGCTAATGACGCACTCATAGGTATTAGCAATGAGGCAATTTTCTAGAGGTAGCCTATATTAATGCATTCCATAGAGTGATAGTAGCTGGAGATAAAGAAGCAGTAACAGAAACGCTAACTTTACTATCATTCCATTTCTCACCGAACACGACTATCTTTCGATCTCATCATCTTGTGCAAAGACTACATACGTCCTATCCCATTCTAAAAGACTAGATAAGTGAAGTCTTCAGTCTATTTGAATATGAACCCACCATAGCACACAGAATTTCACGGCGCTCGATACGTCTATTTAGGTTCCGCTGCCCAGTGGCCTTCAACATGCTTTTAGTGCTAGCCTTCAGCAGAGGTCGGGCAATTGTGAGCTTCCGTTCTTCGAAGCTGGCTGTTAAGCCAGTCTCCTTCACTAGTTGCGACCGGTTTAACTTCTATCTTGAAATTCATATCTAATAGTCCTCCCCCATTTCTATTACTGCTATTTCCTTTTTATCTATTTAGTATCCTCGTCATCACCTGGTATTGCCTTTAAAAAAGTCTTCTTTCTCGGCGGAGATCCATAAAAAAAGAGACCCGTCTCGCAGTCTGAACATGCGCGTACTCTTCTTTCTTTTCTCTGCAATGAAATCAGTCAAAACAGATTCGATGTAGTGTTCGTCGCCTCTTATCGGTCAGTCTTAGTACTCCCGTACACCTCTCTCTAAGAGTCCTTCTCCAAACAAAACATTTCCCTCTATATGAAAAAAAAAATACGGCATACAAGCAGCGAAAAGGCAGGCATTAACAACACGATACAATGCAAGATGTTAAAGTAACTATGATGCAACAGTGGCCCCAGCTCTTGACAGATACGACTGTCTTTTGGCCCCACTGTCTCATTTAAGACTACAAACACTCTGTTTTGTTTTTCCAAGAATTTACATGACCATCTCGGTAACGGAGGGTAGTCGACTGCTTTCAAAATGAAATGAAAACGAGTAGTGGTAGTACTGGGGATCGCAGCTGTAGCAGAATACTACACTGGTACTTCCGCAGGATCCCATGTTTAGATTAAACTTCGCCCTTCGATGCTTGTATACAAGATTATCAATACACTACATATCTGTCTCTTGACTATCAGTGTTTTACTGATCATAATGGCATCTATATCTAACAACATAGTAAAAAATATACTTATAGGAGACAGCGCAATTGAATGTAGAATATAAGATGTATGAGAACAATCAAGCTTTTTGTGATGCTACCAAGGGATATGTACTATATCAAGGAGGTAACTCCTGCGGATGAATTATGAATACAATTTGGAGATAGCTGAGAGATGCTGACATATTCGTTGCTCTATTTTGAATGATTCAGATAAGTTCAAGGTGAATGATGAGCGGTATGCAGTATGAGATGAGTGTATAAACAATGTATAGGTCACTAAGTGCTCTGTACGAGTCGTGGTGGAACTGGTGGGTCAAGCTTTCCACAACGCATAGTTAGAGACCTGATGGATAAGAACATGAGGTGTCTCGTGACGAAGACAGTCATATGACAGCCATAACCTCCGCATGTACTGCAGTATCTTTAATAGATAGTAATAAAGCCCGTTAAATCATTCAAATTTATAAGTAAACGTCCATCCCCCTCGCTTTTTTTTTCACCCCTATGCCTTCCTGCTTTCTTCCTCCGCCCTGACACAATATCAATCTCAACCTCTTCTTCTTTTTTCCTCCTCCAAATCAGCCATTCTCCCCAAATCAGCGTTTCTCAGCCCCTTTTTAAGTTCCTCCAAAATGCCCTCAAGCTTCGCTTCGACGTCTATTCTCAATCTCTCAAATTTAGATAAAGCAATTTCTTCCAACTCTTTACACCTATCCTCATACAAAACTTTGTTCCTGTTGCTATCTATCATCTGGAACGGTTGCCTCAATGCCGTTGCTTCTCTGTTCCTTGCTTGAGATTGTGGTTGTGGCTGCTGATTGAATCTTGAGTCTCGGTCTCTTGTTTCGAATTGGTGAGCGTAGCTCGATCTGGATTCTCCACCTCGAACTCCATCTCTCCCTTCAACTTCATTCCTCTCATCAAGTTGTTGTCTAGATCCTATATGGTCCATACCTACACATCCACGATCAAATTGTTCCATTCTAGCCCCACCACTCTCCAATCTAACGTAAGGCGTTCCCCGAGGCGTTCCTCGTGTTGTCTCTCCTCCCAAAGATGTGAGCGATCTTAAATCATACTCCCGATTCCCATTCCCTCCACCTGTCCTCATGTCTCTATCAAAACCTTCATCGTGAAATGAGTGATGACTTGATCCCAGTCTGGCTTGTGGCATATGAAGCTGCAATGATGATGATGGTGACATCAAAGGTCTGCCATTGCGGTAATTATCCGGCGCTGCAGCTGCAGGTACAGGTGTTTCGTTTCTGTGCAAACTACGAAAATCTGGAGTCGCCGAGGTGAATAAGCCCCTGGATCCCAGCGGACTTTGAGAAGCAACTCCTACAACTCCTCTCACCATTCCCTCTCCTCTTTCCTCCAGCAACTCGGATACTCGAGGAATATAATTAGGAGTAGGAGTCACGTTATAGAGGTTTCTTGGTCCTATTTCGTTAATTTGAGTATTGATGGGAGTATCGAAAAATGAATGAGAGTATCTTTGTTGTTGAGGTTGTTGTTGAGGTTGTTGTTGAGGTTGTTGTTGAGGTTGTTGTTGAGGTTGTTGTTGAGGTTGTTGTTGAGGTTGTTGTTGAGGTTGTTGTTGAGGTTGTTGTTGAGGTTGTTGTTGAGGTTGTTGTTGAGGTTGTTGTTGAGGTTGTTCATAGTTCTGAAGCTGTTTTTGGTTACTTTGATTATATGATGGTCTCGAAGATGATGCGTTTGAATTGAATGTATTAGAGACGAACTGGTGTGCGGGTATCGGAGTCAATCGTTCATCATACATATGCTGTTGTTTTGCAGTAATACAATCATCCTCATATGTTGCAGGATGCAATCGTCGAAGATTATGCTGAGTGGGCTGGAGATCAGATGGTCGATGTTGGAGTTGTTCTTGGTTGCTGTGTTGATAACCTGATTCATATGAGGCTGATTGATTTCCGTTATTGTAAATAGGTTGATCAAAGACTTGCGGATGTTGAACGAAGGCAGTTTGTAATTGATTGGTATTTGGTAATTGTTCAGGAAAAGAAGCTTTTGGGTGACTAGGACCTCCTGACTGTTGGAAAAAGGGAGTTTTTGATTGAAAAACGGAATTGTTTCCACTATTGTAGGTTGGATGGCGAGAAACTTCTGAATGTTGAGGAGAAGAAGCTTGTGTGCGTCTAGAACCTTCGAGTTGTTGGGGAAATGGAGTTTGTGATTGAGTTCCATCATTGTATACTAAGTGACGAGCATCTCCTGAGTACTGCGAATCAATTTTTCGATAAGAATGTAAATCAAACGACTTCATATCTTCATCATTCACAGCACTTGGTTGATTTGTTAAAGGACTTGGCATTCCTGATTGCAAGTCGATCTGTTCATTATTTGAGATCTGTTGATGGGCAGGATGGAGTACATTCGAAATTGGTGCATTTTTATCAATTCTTTTTGATTCCTGTCCATGATTCTGAGGTGGAAGAGGTGACTCCTGAGCTCGAGGTACAGATAATCCATAATTATCACCGGAAGAAGTATCAATCGCAATGCTAGGTTCTTTTGAAGATTCCGTATGGGGCTCTTGAGTCTGGGAAGGAGGTTGAGATGGAGGTTGAGATGGAGGTTGAGATGGAGGTTGAGATGGAGGTTGAAATGGAGATCGAGATTGAGCTTCAAATCTTCCGCTTTCGTCTTCAAATACATGAGTGCTCCCAATAACCTTCTCTTCCCCTGTATTAGCGGGTTTCTTTGATTTTCCAGTACCACTGACTACTTCCCCTTTCTCCTTCTTCCGTCCAGCTAGCCTTTCCGATTGTCGAGGGCCAACCGTAGAAATACTATTCAACATTCTCTTGAGCTTTGACTCCGCCTTCGCCTTGAGCAAATCGTACACGTCCATCCCTTCATCTGTAAACACACCCTTATATTTCTCCCATCCCATCTTGTTCGATGCCTCTTTCGAATAGTCTCCTGCTTTGGATGCATCCGCTCTCGTCAAATTATTGGTTTTGATAATCTCGTTCAAGATATTCAGATGGTAATCGTCCCATATTAAGATCTTTTTCGTCGAGAGGCCTTTGAGTTGCTGGCCTAGGACCATGTCGCTTGCTAACATATTTGCGTTGGCTTTCGATAAATCGGCTTGCTCTCAATTCGATTCGCTGCTAATTTTTCGAATCAAGTATGAAGTTCGTTTTCTGATATTAGTGTTTTCCTTTCTTCGTTGATGAAATAAAAAAGAACAAAATGAAAGAGATAAACAAGAACTATAAGTAGTTAATTGAGCTAAGTATTGAGAAATCATATAAGAAAAGTGAGAAAATGAGAAAATGAGAAAATGAGAAAATGAGAAAATGAGAAAATGAGAAAATGAGAAAATGAGAAAATGAGAAAATGAGAAAATGAGAAAATGAGAAAATGAGAAAATAAGAAAATGAGAAAATGAGAAAATGAAAAAATGAGAAAATGAGAAAATGAGAAAATGAGAAAATGAGAAAATAAAAAAGAAAAAAAGAAAAAGAAAAAAAAATTAAAAATAAGAAAATAATAATGAGAACAGGAAAAATACTAATTATAATATGAAATATAATAATCGGTTCTACTTAACAATTAATTCTTATTAGTAGTCGACTAGTTTCTAACTAAGAAAAGCAATTCTTCAGAGAAAGTATATCTTCTACTGAGATTGAAATTTAAATAATTTGATTATCGAACCAAGAGACTTCTTTAAATAAACTTTCATTTTACTTGGACTTTAACAAAAAAATCAAGTAAGATATTTGTATGTCTAGGACAATCGTTTTTTTTCTAATTGGAAATCAGTCGGCCACCAACGAGAGCCGACTATTAGAGCTAAATGAGAGTTGAATTGAGACCTTGAAATTACTGATAAAGTAGTCAGGCATAACCATACGTTCCCTTAGGAATCCCTCCACCAAGAACAGAGCCACGTCCCTCAAAACTATCCCCTTTTGATGTATAGCTATCCCTCTTCTCCTTCTCCACAGTCCTCTCTTTATTTTTCGCTCCCACCAACTTGTTCGGCTGAGAAGATTCCTCAACTCTATTCTTCATCCAACCACTTCCAATCTGGCCCAGTAATCCTAGACTTTTCTTCGCATTTGTAGTTTTATAACCCAAATAAACATTCCTCAAGTCCAATCCCAAACTTACGCATGTACTAAGCATTGATATCGATGCGCCCACTCCTTTCAAATTATTCAGGATATTTCCATTACCACTTCCACTCACCCTGCCTTTATCATCGGAGCTCCGCATGCCACCCATTCCGGCTTTGATCAGATCAATCTCCCGGTTCATATCCGAAAGCGCTTCAGACACATGCCTGTCATCTTTCATCGTGCACTCCGAAAAGTGTTTCAAGTGAGCCTGTGCCTCCGCGATATCGTTTTCAAATGATTGCTCTCCGTCTTTGTCCAACTCCCCATTTTCGCTCACACTTCCAAAAACCCCTTCTAAGCTCAGCAAAATCCCTTCCAAATCCCCGAAAACACTTCTCACAACATCCACCATCCGACTTGCCGCCACACAGAAATCTCTTGTTCTCTCCAGCGCCATCGTTTCACCTTTCCATTCCTCAATTCTCTTTTTATTCTCGCGATTCCAAAGGTACTTTGACTCTTCCGTTTCTATCTTCTTCTTACTTATATCGTGGAAGGAGAGAAGTTTGTTGTTTACGAGGTCGAGTTGCTTGGTCAAGAGGTTAAAATTGTCGAAGAGATGGGTACTTGTTTCCTTCAATTTCTGGAGCTTCACACGTGTGCGAGAGAACTTGTCGAAGAGGTGTTTTCTTCGACTAGAATATTCTTTATCCCCTTTAAAGTATGTTGATAGAAAGCTTCGTTTGCGATAGTCATCTTTTAAAGAAGTTGCCAGGTCAGTGATATCTTGAAATTCAGCCATCATAAGACGAGTAGTCCTGCCACTTTCCTCAATCCACTGTTGTGCTTTCTTGCTGGTTTCATGAAGGAGGGTGCTACTTTGTTGTATGGAAAGCCGAACAGTCTCTGGGGTTTCAAACCCCGGGATAGTGGAGACAGCTTTGAATTTCAGGGAGACATCTTTCAGGGCTTCTGTTGCCGGAGATTGCCAAAGCGTGTTTTGTTGAAATGGAGGAAGAATTGGGGGGGAAGGAGATACCAAATTGTGGGATGAACAGTCGATAATGTAGCGGGTGCCTGGGATATTACAGCGGTTGCAATAGAGCGTACCGATGGCTGCGATGAGTAAAATGAGAATCCAGTGGTTCCGGATAAGGCGCAGGAGATATGGAGCCTGTGTGACTTGTGAGTAAGTATTCCGAGAAAAGTAAAGAAAACAAGACAATATATTGAAGCCCTCATACTCTGAAAATCTTCCCGTCATTCTTATATTGAGTGTCAACTTTGTGCTTGTTCGTTTCCCGATTGCTTCTATTCCGAAGGAAAGATTCTGGTGATCGTGCAAATTCGTATGCTGACTTGGAGTCTGCCATTATCTTTTCGATGAAAACAGATGTAGTGAGAAGTAGAACAGTTTAATGGAATCTAGAGTGTATTGTTTGATATTTTGAGAGGGTCCACGAAGATTGAATAGTATTGATGGATCAGAAGGGAAGCTGGAACTCTAATTCGAATACTTTATAGATACATTTTTTAATTTTTTATTTTTTTATTTTTTCATTTTTTTATTTTTTATTTTTTCATTTTTTTCATCTTTTCAAATTTCCACATTTCCATATTTTCATACTTGTATATTTGCAGTTTAATATCTTTTTGTATTTATGTTTTTGTGTTTTCTTATTATTTTATTCTCTCAGTCTATCTACATTATATACTGATTATTGATAATCATTACACATTGTATCATAACAACATAATCACGCATCAAGATGTCAATCGCGTCTCCTGAAGATTTGCATTCCACCATCTCCGCCGGATTGTTTTCAAATGCAAATGATATAAACGGACTCCGACAAATTCTCCGAACACATTCTTTGCCTCTATATGGTAAGAAAAACAAGCTATTGGGACGTCTGACACTTTTGGCCTGTTTGAGCCATCTAGAAGAAGCAGGCGAAATCTCAATTACAACCCCGATGCATACAGTAATCAAACGACTTGAAGCTGTAGGTGCGGTAGCACAAGCAGCTGCTCTATGGGGTGCTACGAGCTGTGGTCTGGAAATGGACGCTGATAAACGAGGCATTGCATTGAGTGATGACAACGGCAAGGGATATCTTGTGGCGGATATTATGTCCAAGAAGTTGGTGACATGGTAGGTTCCTTACACTCTCAGGGCAAAAACGATGATTTGATGAATCTATCTAATGGATATTTATGTAGTGAGCTTTTTAAGAGTGCGATTTCTAAGGGGGAAAATGCGACTGTCGGGAATGGAAGAAACGAGCAAGTTTTGGTTGCAGATCTTCCAAATGCTCCATCGAGTCCTCCATCACCAAACCTTCCTCCACAAGATTCTCCTTTGGAATTTCCACAAGGTCTAGCATCTTCCATCTATGCGTCTAACTCCCGCAATGATATCTATTCACATCCTCATATCCCTCAAGACATTCCTTCCCATCAAAATCTCTCAACGATTAATCTTGAGCATTCAAACATTTCTCGAGCGCCTCTTACTCATATAAGAAATATCATGGAAAATGGACAGACTAGACTACTTGATATGATTAGGGAGCATAGATGTCATCGTAAAATTTATCTATAGTATGGAAGGCAATTTACATTATTGACGGGGTGGTTTAGCACATCTTGTAACTTTTTTTTCTCTATCTTTTCAATATTTCTTAATGAGGAAGAGACATGACAGAGATTGTTAGCTAGAATGAAATCTATGTATTGGGCTGAACAGCAAGTTCAAAGTTTTACTTATAATTAAACATTCTATTGAAATATATGACAAATATTTGATATTATATTACGTTCTACTCTGTTTATATTCTAGACATTAGTTAAGTATACACCTTACGAAGTTTGTTTAATAATTCAAAGACGAAAAAGACTTGAATCATGAACAAATATATGAATTTCTAAGATAAATAGCTATGAAATTTTTCCGTCCCTATTCACGACCTCTTCCTGCTGCTCAACTTTTCTTGTTGGCCTGCCACTCATCCCAGGTCACGTGACATTCATTTCCCTTCCGTAACTGCCCCCATTGATCGAACGGACCTCGAATTCAGAAGCTCGCTCGAAAATCCCGGCCCGGCTTTCTCTCTCCTATAGGAAGGTGGGGTGGTGGTGGTAGTTGTGGTGTGGTATAGGAAAGAGAAAGCGCTCCCTGCCAAAAGACAAAAGATGCACAGAAAAAAATGAAATGTAAAGTACAGAAAGATGATATGGAACAGAAACCTAATCATGATATGTCCTCAAAAGGGGCCAACCTATGAGGATATATTATGAAACAGGTCTATGAGCCTTGGTGTGTGATGTGACAAGCAGTAGAAGATTGGCTAGATCTTTTATTGACTGACACATCGTCCTCTTGCTACTGAGCGACTGCTATAGCACGTTCCACACCAACGTAAGTAGAAAGAAACTTTCCAAAACATTGTATACATCTAAAGAGACACGTCTGTCTCTTTTGGATGCAACGTTTAGCTACGTGGTAGGATCCTCTTCATTATCTCACTGAGCGACATAGGATAGAAGAGCATGACAAGCATAGATCTGAGTCTCTTGCTTCTGCTGCTTCATGATCTCACTATGCTGCACAGGATAGAAGTGGAGGAGGAGAATTCATTGGAGGAGAATTCATTGGAGGAGAATTCGTTGGAGGAGAATTCATTGGAGGAGAATTCATTGGAGGAGAATTCATTGGAGGAGAATTCATTGGAGGAGAATTCATCAGAAGAGAGTTCTTCGAAGGAGAGTTCTTCGGAGGAGAGTTCTTCGGAGGAGAGTTCTTCGGAGGAAAGTTCTTCGGAGGACAGTTCTTCGGAGGAGAATTTATCAGAGGAGAATTCATCGATGGAGGAGAATTCGTCGGAAGAAAGTTCTTTGGAGGAGAGTTCTTCGGAGGAGAGTTCTTCGGAGGAGAGTTCTTCGGAGGACAGTTCTTCGGAGGAGAGTTCTTCGGAGGACAGTTCTTCGGAGGAGAATTTATCAGAGGAGGAGAATTCATCAGAGGAGGAGAATTCATCGGAAGAAAGTTCGTCGAACGGAAACGCTCGAATGCGCCTTTCTATGCATTCAATCGTTCCCTCATACAATTTCCGCAGATGAAGATGTTTGGTTTTCTGCAGTCAACTTGGCGGAGATCGTTATGATCGAAGTATTTGACTCCAAATTCGATGATGGTTTCATTTGAGCAGCAGTGTAACTGTTAAAAGCGACATGTTATACTGATATGAATACTATTTAATCGCGTTGTCAGAATGATTGAGGTTTATCGAAGTACGCGAGGAATGAAGTATATCGATAAGCAGATACAAGAATAAGATAATAAGATGAAATGAGAGAATGAAAATCTAAGAAAATAAAAATATCTTAATATCAAAAAATCAAAAAATCAAAAAATCAAAGAATCTAAAAATCTAAAAATCATGAGATCAAAATATGATAAAGTTTTAATATTAGAATGCTAAAATATAAGAATATCAAAATAAAAGAATATAAAAATATAAGAATATCAAAATAAAAGAATATCAAAATAAAAGAATATCAAAATAAAAGAATATCAAAATAAAAGAATATCAAAATAAAAGAATATCAAAATAAAAGAATATCAAAATAAAAGAATGTCAAAATATAAGAAGTTCGAGATGTTATAAGTATAAACTTTTGAATTAAAGAAATTAATATTAATAATAGTGAAATTGAAATTAGTAAAAGATTATAAAACGAAGAGTATAATTAATAATACAAAATAATACTAAAAAGCTTAGATTGTGAACGGATAAATAAAAAGCATAATTTCTTAAGAAGATAAAACAAGTATTATATAAATACTATAATAATTAGAGGCCTGTAAACCCTCGGACTCCTTGCTTTTTGAGAAAGTATAATATAATTATAATTATAAAATTACAAGAAAGAAATTTTATTATAAGTTTACAGGCGAGGTCGGTTGATCTATTATATTACTTTTTTTGGAATTTTATTTAGATTTCAATTTTATTTAGATGTCAATTTTATTCAGATTTCAGTTTTATTTAGATTTTAATTTTTCTATATAATAAAGTAAATTACGTTTACATCTCATTATTAATTGTATTATCCCCTAGACTGCCAACTAGCGGCGCCGTCGCTTAATATGCACTTACTAACCAATCAGAACATTAGGATTTTGAGAATTCTTATCATTTTGATACGTTTTTTTATAATAATAATTCAACACTTATAGTTTTAATGAAAACAAATAACATAATTTTAAAATCTTTATATAATCTTTTCTTTATTCTTTCTTTTTTTAATAAATATTGAATTTTTGATTTGATATATATTTTTAGATATAAATCGTATAAAAATTGCTTATAAATATTTCTTGTTTTCAAAGGTGAAATATAATAATATTTATAAAATCTTAAAATCATTATTTGACAGTTAAAAAACTATAGAGATATAATTGATATATTTATTATTATTTTTTCAATAAATTCTGATCTTCTAATATAATATTAAAGTTTTTATATATAATACCATTTATTAGGTTATTAATGTTCTTGCTCGGTGCACGGACTACATACGGCGCCGCTAGTTGGCAGTCTAGGGGATTAAACTATAAAAGCTATAATACTTAAATCATTTGATTATTATAAGCTTTATTATAATTAATATGAAATCATTTGGAATTATTATATAAGCTTTAAAACATTTATATTATATAAACTTTGATCTCTTATATAAACCTTGATTTCTAAGCTAGTATTATAAACAAAATATTATTAGAAATTCCTTAGCTTCTTTTATATAATAATTACTTTTTCCTTTTTTAAAATTGATATTAGCTTAAAGAAACTAATTTATAAGATTTTCCTATTGAAAAATCTTATTCTATATTATAATACTTTAGTACTAAGAATATCATATAAGAAATAATATAGAAGAAGGTATTTAAACTTCGAAAGAAATAATTAAATTTAAATTTTAAAACCTTAAGAATGATTATATCTTTTAAGTTGTTAATTTATTCTTATTATATAAATGTTTTGAAAAAAACGATTAATATTATACTAATATATACTTCATTAGTATAATTGATTAGTATAATTGATTAGTATAATTGATTAGTATAATTGATTAGTATAATTGATTAGTATAATTGATTAGTATAATTGATTAGTATAATTGATTAGTATAATTGATTAGTATAATTGATTAGTATAATTGATTAGTATAATTGATTAGTATAATTGATTAGTATAATTGATTCAGTTTAATTCAATATACTTTTATTTCAATATAGGATATATAAAAGTTAATTAAAGAATTTATAATTAAAGAATTATTCAAAATATAATTTGCGTTAAATATACTAAAATTATAATAAAGTTTCTAATGAAATAGGAATCAATTTCTTTTTATATAATAATAATTGAAATTATAGTAATCAAGGAAAAGATTAAAGAAGTTAAATAAATATATATATTTATTAAAAACTTAAGTAAATCCTTTCAGAATAAGTATACAATTTCAATTTTATATTATAGTAATATAATTGAGATGGATTGAATATAAGAAAATAAGTTTTATAGTAAAGTAAAATATATTAATATTCGATAATATTACATTCAAAAATTTTAATTAATATGAAAAAAACTATATAGTATATATATTCTAAAAAATAATCAATTAGCTAATATTCTTATAATACTAACAATCTATTCTAATTTTATATTATTATAGGAGTTAATAAGACTCTTTATATCTATATATCTTTATATATTTAGATAATAAATTTCTATTGTAGAGAGAATATTAAAAGATATATAATGTAAATTATACTCTAAGTATTAATATATAAAAGTTTTATATAACAATCTTGATATATAAATTCTAATAATATAATATATACTATATCTTATTCATAATCTACTATTTATTTTTAATGAATGTATTATTGCTAATCAAATAATTTTACTCAAGTCTATATACTAATTTAATATCTAAGTAAGCTTAAAAGTGTTAAAAGTCTATATTTACTATCTGCTTCTCGAAGTATATATTTATAGTACGATTCTAGCTTTTTACTAATGAAAATAATTTCGATTTATAAGAATATAAAGTTTGAAAGAAAAAAGAATATTAAGAGTATTAATAATTAGAGACTAAAGAAATTAAAGAGAAGAGTATAAATACAAATTTCTTTTATAATACAATTCTTTCTTTTTATAATCTATAATATTAATTAAAAAATTCGATTTTCTATACTTTTATAGCTTCACTCTACTATAATAACTATAGAATTAATATTACTCTGACAATTAAAATTCTAATTAAATAGAATTCTTATACTTTAAAAATTCGTAGGATTTTAAAGTCATTATAGGAAATTAGTTGATTTTAAATTCATTATAATTTAAAAGAAAATTAATATTCTAATTAACATTTAAATCTCGATCTAGAATAAATTTGAATAATCAATCTATTAATTAGTATTAGATCGATAATAAATTTCGATAAATTTTGAATAAATACTTTTAAATCGATACTATAT
This sequence comes from Botrytis elliptica, assembly GCA_024478385.1. NCBI lineage: Eukaryota > Fungi > Ascomycota > Leotiomycetes > Helotiales > Sclerotiniaceae > Botrytis > Botrytis elliptica. Next base: position 91,438 of record JANCTG010000024.1, read on the forward strand.
ATATCTAATAGAAGAGTTTCTGAAGCAAAACGACTACAAATATATGATTAAAAAGGAATAATCAGAAAGAAATTCTTAGAAAGAAATTCTTAGAAAGAAATCCTTAGAAAGAAATTCTTAGAAAGAAATTTTTAGAAAGAAATAATTAGAAAAGAACTATAGAAAATAAATAAGTATAAATTAATAACTAGGGAGAAATGATGAAAATGACTAGGGACAAACGGCCAGGGACAAATGGCTAGGGACAAATGGCTAGGGAGAAATGGCTAGGGAGAAATGATTAGGGAGAAATGGCTAGGGAGAAATGGCTAGGGAGAAATGGCTAGGGAGAAATGGCTAGGGAGAAATGGCTAGGGAGAAATGGCTAGGGAGAAAATGACTAGGGAGAAAATTTGAAAATGGTTAGGAAGAAATGGTTAGAGAAAAAATGAAAATGGTTAGGGAGAAAATGATTAGGGAGAAAATGAAAATGGCTAGGGAGAAAATGGTTAGGGAGAAAATGGCTAGGGAGAAAATGGCTAGGGAGAAATGGCTAGGGAGAAAATAGCTAAGGAGAAAATGACTAGGGAGAAAATAACTAGGGAGAAAATTCGAGAGAGAAATAATTAGAAAGAAATAACAAAAGAGAAATATATAGGAATAAAAGAATCAAGAAACTTAAAGATCTCTTTTCTAATTAAATTTATCTTTTTGATATTCGTATTTCTTATATAAAATATTGATATATATTTAGAAGAGAGGATCGGTATATAATATCTTATCTGCTCTGTTATAGAGTCTATTTCTATAAGGAATATAATAGTTCTTATATATATAATATATAGAATATTTTATTTATTTCTAAAAGCTTTTAAAAAGTTTATTCTCTTATTCTATTAGTCTTTTATTCTTTTGTTTTCTTATTTTCTTATATATACTCTTATAAATAAAATAATTCTTATAGAATAATACTTTAAGATAAAATTATATTCATTGATAGGATATAGAGTAATTTTTATTTAGCTTCTACTTCAAGTATTTAAGAAAATTCCAGAATATTTATTCAAGGAATATAACTAATTGACTTTTATTAATGTGAGGATTCATAATAAGTCCACTAAATCACTTACTAATATCTTATCAAATAAGGGATATAATGATGACTAATACACATATGATATAATCTTATATTATAAAATCATATTATCATATAGTTGTATAATAGTATCTCTTATCAAATTGATTTATAATGGAATAGAATGAAATAGAACTAGATGAAAGTATACAGGAAATCTCGCTAAATTGATTGGTTGTACTTTCTTTTTATTATCTAAAGTGATTCTATAAGATACGATTTAAATCGATCTTATTTATAAGCATAGAATATACTGGAATTTCATTATAAACTATATAAACCTAGAATATTCTTTAAAGAAATTCTAGGAAAAAGCAAGCAATTCATCTCAACTCAGCCTAGCTCTTCTAAATTGACTTTAATTCAGCTCTTATTCTATATATTCGATTTGTCCCTATAGCTTAAACTGACTAGATCTTCCACTATCCTTATAATAATACTATTCCTTCTTATTATAAGAGCTGACCTCCAAGAATTAATCAACTTACTATAATATTATTATATTTCTTCATTTCTTTTTCTCTAGTAATCAATTTTGAAAATATAATTAATTATATATTAATAGGTACTAAAAAAGATTCCCTTTAGACCAAAGAAGAAATTTTTCTTATTAATAATTTCTATTCATATAATAAATAATAAAAACTTGTATTATTATGTTATAAATATAATCTTCTAAAAGACTTTATAGATATTTCTTAAAACCTCGCCTGTCCTTAACTCATTTTTTTACTTACATTTAACAGCTGAAGAACTATATTCATCAAAATAGTAGGGCTAATCCATTTGTCGTCCAGCTTCTTAGTCTTCCGAGATGTCTTTATGTTTTTTGTATTGATAAACACCTTCTATCCTATACAATAGCGTTAAAAATCAGTCCAATGTTTATGCGCATACTCCTCATAAGTAGCTACCGCTTGTTGAGCTATCGCTCGAAGCTGGTCCAAGATCCTTTCCATTCTGTCTGCTGTCTTATTCCCTTTGAATAATTCACGATTTTGGGGTAGGGTCATCTCTGGCGGGCATGGCTTGCTCGGTTCTACTCAGATTTGTGGATTAAAACTATAATTAGCAAAGAACGGTGAACAGCCAGTGGTCTCTGAAACGACATTGTCAGATGCGGACTCTGCTAATGGCAACCATCCCATCCAATCGTCTTGATAGAAGTTCACAGAGGCAGGTTGGTATTGCTCAAGAACTGAATTGATACGTTCTATTTGACCATCAGTTTATGGGTGAGACGCTGAGGAGTGTTTGAAAGTATTTGCTAAGAGTTCTGGTAATTGTGACCAGAGTTCTGATATAAACTGCGCTCCTCGATCCGAGATGATGTTGTCGGGTAGACTATGAAGTGTATAGACTCGACTAACAAAGCCATTAACTAGCTTCTCTGTGGTCAAACTCCTCATAGCAATAGAGTGCCGCATTTTCGTCCGTCTGCACTCTACAACAAGGATATGCTTGCATATAGAGTTGTCACATTTACTCTCCGGGAGAGGTGTGATATAGTCAATTGATATGTCGGACCATGCGCGAAACGAAACAGGGAGAGGTCGCAGAAACCCCAGCGGGGCGGACTTCGATGCCTTATTGCGGGTGGAAAGCTCGCACGCTTGCCAATTTCTTGGTCCATATACCCAGCAATAGGTTCAATAGTCTTTGTGCGTCCCGGACGGGCGACTGGACCAGAAGAGTACATTCTATGAATTCCTTGCACTTCCAGTTCATCACCTGGTGGTATCCAAAGCTCTTCGGGGTAATATATCCTATTGTTGACGATGGTGCAGCCTGTGTAGCGATTCCTAGCATATTTCGGAACTCTACCGGCTAATTTCGCTGGCCCGGGTCATTGATCGCACTCATCAGCTGCAGTGCCATATCAAATCTTACATAGGCCCTGTTGGTACTGAAAGGATGCCGGTGCATTGTATAGACCAAATGGCATAACAAGTCATTCGAATAGTCCGAAGTGTGTAATGAAAGCTGTCTTCCATTCGTACTTTTCTGCAATACGGAGTTTATTGAAAGCAGCGATGATATCCAGTTTAGAATAGACCTTGGCGTAGCACAATGCATCAAGTATTTTTCGGACAAGAGGTAAGGGATAACGGTTCTTTATTGTAACATTATTTAATCCTCGATAATCTTGGCAAATACAAACCCCCTGCCCCCCATCAGGTTTGGCTGCCAGGAGTAACGGTGCTGCGCTACGAGATTTTGATTCGCCGACGAATCCCTTGGAGTGGTTGTCGTCAATCCACTTCCGAACTGCTCCGAGCTCCAAGAGTGAGAGTGGGCGGTTCCTGTGATATGGCGGTTCTTTTCCTGGCATAAGTTCGATTTTGTGATCCCACGCTCTCCGTGGTGGTAGTATCTCAGCATTCCGAGGGAGAAATGCGACTAGCTTATCTTCAGGCCAGGTAGACAGTTTTTTTCGTATTTCATCGTCACCGAGATCCGGTTTTCCATCCAGGGAATTCGCTACGTCGACTTCTGTGATTCTGCGTGAGTGGGCTGGTTGGTGACATCATGGTATGGTAGTCCTGAATCAAGCACCTCCTCAATTCTACTACGTTCTTGTAATATGTTTTTACAACTTTGCTGATTTTTGGCAAAGTTATATATGGGGGTAGTATTGGGTTTAGATTGAGGCACTGCATCTATCTAACTCCTCCGAGGTCACTCGGATTGCCTGCACATTGTTTTGTTGACAAAAAGAGACGGAGCTGGAGGCTTGTAACCTGCAAATATCTTCCATATTTGGACCGTCTCAGATAATAGCATGTCCGGCAACATATCGAGAGAGGCGGTAAAGGTTCTGATCTTGGCTTTTGTCGCTGTCTGCGCCTCCCAGCAATCTGTTATATTGGAATCGCATGCGTATTCGATAAATTACCTATCATTTTAGCTTGTGTTTGGAGGCTTCCCTTGCAAGCTCTGATGTAGTAGTGGCTCATTCCTGGTATGAATGTTGTTTCAACAACCAGTTCAATATTACCAGTAGCTCGGCTCCATCAAACTTGTTGATTCGTATCCCTCATCGTCACCTTCCTCGATCCAGTCTTCCACATATAGGGGTAGGCATTTTCAAGGAATGTCTTGAGCGGCGGCAGAGCATTCGTCGCCGATGTTCCTTGGTAATGACATCCCAGGTACCCATGGTATTTCAGCCACGCGCCGGGGCATCCCTATAAGTATCTCTTGGAATCTCGCACCGCGCAAGTCCATCTGTTGTGAAGTGCACTCCCGTGACATGTCGTCGCGGATGCATATTGACACCATCTTGCTTGTCGCTTCCGGCATATCGGTCAAGCTGCGAAGCACGTGCACAACTAACAATGCGGCTGAACTAGATGCCATATTATTCGCACTATGCACCAACGCAGGTAATGTACCGCTGGTTATACATACAGACTCCATGTACTCGATAAACTCCATATGTGTATGGAGCAAGTCGTGGGCTAAGAACAATTGGGTGGGCGGAAATGGCGCGTCTGTTGCCAATGCTGATACTATAAAATGCATACTTCGCATAATGGAGGACATGGCGTCGTGCGGCGGTACTACAGACTATGTTCATGCTAGAGGGCATTCTGGCGACGAAGGGAATAGTCATGCAGATAAATGTGCTAAGGCGGGTGCCGAGCTTAACACTGTAGACCGTAGGGTAGAGTTGCTCTGTAAGTCTGGAGTGTGCTTCCACTAGGCATCAACAGAGTTGAACAATGTACCAACATGGAAACACAGGGACAGTTCGTATGGAGATACGACAACGGATGGGACAACGTGTCGGTCGAAGCCAAACACTATGATGCAATGCGAAGGCTCTTTGTCTACAAGGGCTATCTCATGACATGGAACGGTAACTTCTACGTATTCGCCGCCGGTGAGAGATGCTGGGTACTGCTAGTGTCGGACACTGGTGCAAAGAGTTAGCTGTTACGAGTACACAGATGTGAATGGCAGAACTGTGGCACTTAAGGTGGACGACAGGACAGGAAAGGAACGTGTGATGTATGACATAGCCACGGTATGCAGGACTCTTAAGAAGGAAATGGAACGGTACACTGTAGCAGCGGGCTACGGTGGGTGTACGGACATAATATACCACATCGACGTCATGAGCGTATTCAATTAATGCAGGTTTCTGTAGTTGCCTGTCATCATGGCCGAGGTTCCTGTGATGGCATATTCATACTCTCCTCTCGAATCTTTGAGGTCTCTGAGGCGACTGTAGCTAGTAGTCATGAGAGTGTCCATCCAGCTCGTGATTTTTCTTGAACTCCTGAGAAATTTTCTGAAGACTAAGGCGAGCGAGTAATCTGTGCTTGAATCTAATATGGTGTGCTCTAGGGGCAATATTGCATAGTAAAGTAGAATGAATTAAATGAAAGAGTCATATCCGACCAATTTATATACAAGCTGTCGTATTAGAGCTATAGCAAACTGAAGATAACTAGTGTATTGGGAGATAGTTTGGTGATGAAAAACAATTAGGTATTGCTATGTAGTTTTATAGCTATGTCTATGTCTATAATAGAGTAATTAGTAATAATATCTGCGATTTTGTTATTTGCTAAATAAAACTTTTGTCGATGAGATAAAGTTTATATGTATATTCTATAAGTTGTAATAATTGAATAATTTATGAATGCTTTTTTAGAGTATCCGCTATCAATCAGGCTAGTCATATCAAAAGGCGACTTATGCGCTGGGAATATAATGGTTTTAATAAGTAGAGATTTGTCATCTATAAAGCTAAGCTTTAAAGGCTCTCTGCCAACTACAGTACGTTTCATTCATTCATTATCCCCTTTGACCTCTACAGGCAACTCAGTGTAAATATTGGTCTTTTCCCTAATAGTAATCGACAGGAGACATTGATGTATCCCTGGATGAGGTGTTGGATGCGTTTTCGAAGGTGCCAAGGACTCATCTTCGACAAATCCCTAGAATGCGTTCGAATGTTGTTTTGAGTAGAGTGGAGCCTAAGTATTGTTATCTTGATGATCTCGGAAGCCGTGCCCTAGGAAGTCGTTTCGAGTATAGGAACTGCCTCGATTATTATTCTACTGATTGCCGCGACTGGTGGCACTACGGTAAAAAAAAGTTCCTCTGCAGGAGCCTCGAGCTATTCTCTGCAAATCGGCTTGGTTTTTAACATTACAGTCCTATATCGAGTAACCAGATTTCTTATAATGATAGTAAAAAGCAAAACGGCATTCCTTGTTATATTGCTGATCCTGACTTTATATTTTGAATATATCGAGATCCATAGGGTTCGATGTAGTTGATATAGAGATAGTGTGATTTGAAGGTGAATTTGTATAATCCGTATTTACTTTCGAAAAATAGGAGATACTCCGTTTCCCGAATATTCTAACTCCAGGTTTCAAAATTTCGTTTCCAAGCAATAATATTATTGAGAGCATAGTAATACAAATCTCGTAAAAGTGATTATTAAAGATTAATTACAACCTTCAATTTATTACTACTATTATCTTATAAGGTACCTTATAACAAACTGTATTGAGATATTCTAATTCTGTATAGAAAGTAAACAAGGATTGTTTTTTAATTATTCTGAGTTTATTAAATATAACTATAACTTTGAATATAATATTAATCAAAATATAAAGTTTAGCGAGTTTAAAGAGAAAGGAATTTATAATAGTATAAAATAAAACTTTATTAATAATATTATTTATATCTATCAATCTTTCTTATTATATTTATTCTTTAATTAAAAAAGCTAGATATAGAAGCTTTGTTTTATTAATATCGAAAATAGTAGAATTAACTTTTCAATATCTATAAACCCTATTTCTATATAATATACTACTCTTATCGGGTAGTAATACTTATTTTTTCTCCTTTAAATAATTTAACATTTCTTAATTTATTACTACTATTATCTTATAAGGTACCTTATGACAAACTATACCGAGATATTCTAACTCTATATAGAAAATGAATAAGGATTGCTTTTTAATTATTCTGAATTTATTGAACATAATTATAGCTTTGAATATAATATTAATTGAAATATAGAGTTTAATAAGTTTAAAGAGAAAGGAATCTATAATAATATAAAGTAGAACTCTATTAATAATATTATTTATATTTATCAATCTTTTTTATTATACTTGTTTTTCAATCAAAAAAGCTAGATATAAAAACTTTGTTTTATCAATATCGAAAATAATAGGATTAACTTTTCAGTATCTACAAATCCTATTTCTATACAATATACTACTCTTATTAAACAGTAATACTTATTTTTTCTCCTTTAAGTGGTTTAAGATTTCTCGAGCTTTGAGGTCGACTGCTAGCGTTGTCTTGAAAGGGAGCGTTTGGCGGGTTCTGTACTAACCGGACTTGTAGTAATTGTATTATTTTTATCTGTGTCTGTAGTTGATTATCTATAACAGTTTATTAATTATATATTCTGCGGTAAGGATATATTAAAGTATTTATTGAAATCATTCAAGTATTTGTTGTATAGTAAAAAGTTAGTTCAAAGTATTATTAGTGATACCGTATAGATGATTGATATAATCCTTTTAATCCTGTATAAGTGTTTACAAAGGGGAGGAACTGTGAGGGGATTCGTTCTAGAGATTAGCTAATTCCGTCGCTAATCATTGTCATTCGCTAAAAGCTGTATTAATATCAGCTCGAATATTATTGGGATTCAAAGGCGGCGGTAAACCGATCGAAAAACTACTAGGAGTAGCCATTTCAAAACAAAGGCGAAGAAGAGAAGGGAGACGAAGATGAAGACGAAGAAACGCAAGAGTAGAAAACACAGAAAGCGCAAAATGCGTAAAAAACCCAGGTTGGAATCAAGAGAAAAGAATCGGGTGGTACTTTCAGGATTAGGTTGTCGTACAACAGGATCCTTTTGAAGTAGAATATACTATCACAGTACACGGGATAGGGAGGTAGGTGATATATGATAGTCTATAAAAAGAGAAAGAAAGGGTTCCTAGAAGTGTGGTATGTAATGGCCCTGATTACTAATTATTCAAGACTAATTATACCAGTGAATCTGCAATAGATTCTATACTAAAGTAACTTCTCTATCATCTGGAGTATAGTATCACTGCTCCTTTTCCTTCTCCATGATGGTACCTTCCAAAGTCTTAAATTGCTCTGGTGTAAGGAGAGGGTAAATCTTCATCAACCATCTACCTTTCGATTGAATTTCATCCTTTGCCTTCCTAAAGCTCTCTTTGAATTCTTCGGCTTCCATTTCTTTAACTTCCAGTCTTTTTTTTAGTTCAAGGATTCGATGTTGCTGCAACCCTTTTCTTTCTCCACATGGAACTTCCTGTAACTTTTCAATCGTCATATCTTTTCGGTAATTTGAATCCTGGAGCGAAGAAATTAATCGTCTATTTTCCGTCAACTCCATCTTCAGTTCTACCAGTTGTGTATCTTTTCTTTTCATTTCCTCCTCTTTCTCAGCCAGTTCCGTTTTTGCTCCTTGTACATAGGTTTTTGCAAGGTCATATTCCCGTTTGTAGCGTTTTGCGCGCTCGTAATCGCTTTCAGGTGCACGCGAGGGTGGTTGATGTGAAGGAATCATTTTGCACTGATGTTGCTATTATTACTGATTGCTTGGAATCTGAATGTAGATGTGGTTCGGGATAGTAGCTGATGTGTATATTAATTGATGAACTTATTCGTATATATAGTATTTTCGTATGTCGTTCTAGAATATGTCTTTTATTATGCGATAGTAATGAAAAGACAAAGAAAGAATTATATAGTAAAAAGAATAAAGAAGAACAAAGAACAACAAAATGAAAAAATGAAAAAATGAAAAAATGAAAAAATGAAAAAATGAAAAAATGGAAAAATGAAAAAATGAAAAAATAAGAAAACGAGAAAATGATATCATGAAGAGATGTCAATAGATATAAACCTAGTTCTTCTCGATAATTACATTCACATTTCACAACCATCGAAACTCGGATACTCCCGGAAATAGACTGCTGGTAGAAAAATCGTCTTTACATCGCTATTTTTACTTCTTTCTCCTAATCGTCAACCTCATCCATTCTCACCCTTTTCAAACACACGAAGGGTCCTGCCAGCTTATCACTATCACTTCCGCGAAGATTTTGACTACAGTCAACCCATTTCCACTCCCGTGATCTTTTGCAGAAGTGTTATCGATTAAATTAGCACCAACAATTGATTCAAAACTGCCTTCTCCTGGGAAGAATCAGACAGAAAAAATGTTCACACCAAGATATCTAGACCCAGACCACACTCTTTCGAGGTGGTGTTGCCCATCCATACAATATCATTTCTACAACCTCCAATTCCCTCTCACTTCATCAACGCAACAAACTTCTTTTTTCAAACCGGATATAGAATCATTCAATGTCACCATGAAAGAATTGAGACGCTACCAAAGACCTCTTATACGAGCTCTTCATCCAGACAAGCACTCATTCGCGTCTCCTTTTCAGCAAAGGAAGGCACATCAAGCCATCAAATTAATCTCTGAAGCTGTGGAAACTTTGAAAAATGAACATTCTAAAGCTTCTTATACACGCCAATGCAGTTATATTCAATTCAGAGACAAGAGAGGGAGCATGAGAAGTACATGTGACGTTCGACCTATGGACCTCATGTCGTATAGCGATTGGATGATAGAGCTTCTACAATTACAAAGCGGTGATCAGGGGTGGTTGAATCGCTTAGGAAAGAACATCTATTCAGAGCACGTAAATTGGGGGTGGGGATATGTGTACGATCAGGACCAGAAGCCGCAATTGAAATGGGGAGGACCCGATCTAATGAAGTTGTCATTCATCGATCAATGCGAGGAGATTGAAATCCTAATTCCGAGGAGGACTTATCGTCGACCTGAAAGTCTTTGGAAGATGCAGAAAAATTTGCTCGAAAAAAGATGGGAAGAATGGGAATTGAAGAATAGCGATGTTGAGAGGGGGTTGGCATTGATGTTTCTATTACTTGTGGTTTGTTGGGTGATTTGGCTGTCTTTGAAGAAAATGTCGCGAAGAAATAAGGGTGATAGTTCTAGGAAATTGGAAGGCGAAGAAAAGAGAACAAGACGTGGTGGAATGACGGAAATCGGAATACAGGGGATGAAGAATGAAATGAGCGGTATGTGAATAAATACACTTGATGGGTTGTAACTAATGCTAAACATACATCAGGACAACAGTTGACACAGGAACTATCTGTAAAAAGGTTGTCTTTGGAAGAACATTCAATGGATGACGAACTTATGGATGATCAATCAATATCGTCAGAGCAGTCGATGTAGAAATATTTCGCATCGGAATTATTGATACATAGCTGATTCAAATCGTCGAGGTAGTTGATGTGATAGTATTGTTGATCAAAGTCATCCATAGATAGTCGGTTCATATTGTCAGACAAGTTAAGATTGGAGTATGCACATTGGAACAGTCTACGAATAGTTTTATTAGTATTGATTTAACTTTTTCATATTATAATTCTTAAAAAAAAAAAAAGATCACTCAAAGTGAATAGATTTATAAAAAGTGATATGAGTCTATATCTGGTCTTTTAAATAGAGTATCTCTTTGAATAGATTAGCCGGCGGGGGAAAAAGAATTTTCAGATTACGGCTTGGTGGAATTTCTATTTCTACTTAATTGATTATTGTAATAGTTTCAAATTCCAATGAATCTGTAGATTTCAAATTCTTCTTCTCCGACGACAAATATTAATATTGTATATGATTCATTAATTTTTATTCTAATTCTCATTCTAATTCTCATTCTAATTCTCATTCTAATTCTCATTCTAATTCTCATTCTAATTCTCATTCTAATTCTCATTCTAATTCTCATTCTAATTCTCATTCTAATTCTCATTCTAATTCTCATTCTAATATAACAAAATATATAGATAGGCCAGGACGCAAGCCTCAGATCGCCGTTACGATCGAGTTTTAACTGATCAGTTATTATGAATTGTTATCAAGTATTATAAATTTTTAGTATTGTTCCCGTTCTTACCATTTTCGTGAAATTCATTACATTTATTAGCTTTATTAGATTTATCCATTGAATTTACTGGAATTATTCATAAGATTCATAGAATTTCATGTATTTATTTTATATATTTAGTTCATACATTCATTTCATATATTTATTTCATTCATTTATTCTATCCATTAATAATTCCATCCATTTATGATTTTATTTATTGATGTTTCCGTTCATTTATAATTTCATTTATTTATAATTCTATCCATTTGTGATTTTATTCATGTATGGTTCCATTTATTGATAATTTCATTTATTTATGATTTTATCCATTTTTGATTCCATTCAACTATAATTCCATTCATTTATGATTCTATTGATTTGTAATTCTTTCCATTTATGATTTCATTCCTTTAGGATTCCATTGATTTAGAATCCCATTCATTTATGATTCTATGGATTTATGATTTCATTCATTTATATTTCCATTGATTTATAATATCCATAGACTTATGATATTCATAGATTTATAATTCCATAGATTTACAATCCCATAGATTTATAATTCCATAGATTTATAATTACATAGATTTATAATGTCATAGGTCTATATTGTTATAGATTTATCTGCTATAGATTTATAATACTATAGATTTATAATACTACCTTGATGACCCAAGTGGGAATACAGAACAGTACTCCCACTGTATCCCCACAAAATATAATATCTGAATTGTACTTTGATTAAATATTATATATAATCTTGATATAATAGAAATACTGTTTTTATAATTTATATATTATTAAAATATAATTTATTAGGTTTTGTAATATTTTTATAGTTAATTTTTATAAATCCTAAAATTATAAACTCAAACTTTTATAGTTGGTTTTTATAATTAGTTTTTATAAACCCTAAAGCTAGCTTTTTGAAACTTATAAGAGAAATCTAAAAAAGATTTTATTAGACTTTTAGTAGTAAATGCTTAGTTATCTTTGTAAATTATAGAAATATTATTGATATAATAAAATATTATTCTATTAGTACTAATACTGTACTTCCACTATATTATATATCAGCTTGTTCTATTAAGGTATGGATTCATAATGTTATAGATTTATGAAATTTATTATACTATAGATTCATAATACTAAAGATTTATGATACTATAGATTTATTATACTAAAGATTTATAATACTATAAATTTATTATGCTCAAAGATTTATAATACTATAAATTTATCATTCTGTAAATTTATTATTCTGTGCATTTATTATTCTGTGCATTTATTATTCTGTAAATTTATTATTCTGTAAATTTATTATTCTAAAAATTTGTTATATTATAAATTGAAAAACTCTTGAGATTTATTATATTATAGATTTATTATATTGAAGATTTAAAATATTATAGATTTATTATTCTAAAGATTTGTAATATTATAAATTTATAATTCTATAAATTTATTATATTATAGATTTATTATTGAATGGATTTCCTTAATAATCTAAATAGAAATATGAAATAGTATTCCTATTATATTTTTATGAGACATAATATCTGAATTATATTCTGATTGAATATTATATATCATTTTGAAGAAAAAAAATACTATTTGTATTGTTTATATATTATCGAAATATTATTTACTGATTTTGATAATTAATTTTTATAGATTCTGAAATTATAGGCCTAAATCTTTATAATTAGTTTTTAAAAACTTCATAATCAACTTCTTAAATTAATCTTAAAAATTTTCAAAAATCCTAATAAATTTCTAAAATTGAATACTTAGAAATATTTTAGAATAAATATAAACAAAAAAAACTATTATGCAAAAAATCATAAAAAAAATATTATAAAATCTAATACGACTTACTCCTTAATCAATTTCTATATAACATTATTATTTATTATATCAAAGTTTTATTTCAATTATAATAAATTTTGAAAATTCGAGATCATCATATAAATATGATTCTAAAAATATAGAATATGTTAAATTCGAGTAATTCAAAATATATATATTAATCCTTGAAATAATATTATAAATTATATTTCAGATAACCAAAATCAATATTAAATAAAATACAAATTTTCAATTTTTGTATTGATATTATAGAATTTATTATATTATTATTGAGATAAAGTTTTAATAACACTGTTACATTATATAATCCATTTAATATCAGTTTCAATATAACTAATATATCTAATTTAATTGAAAACTTTTCTTCTTTAAATTGCTGATTAAATATAATACTAGTATTATTTGAGTATTGTTTAGAGATTTGAATATTTTTTTTTTAGTATTAATATTATAAGTATTATTTGGAGATTTAAGAATTATAAAAGTATTGTTATTAAAATAGAAATATTGTTTTTTACCTTAATAGCCCAAGTGGGAATACGGAACGGTACCCCCACCGTACCCCCACGGATACGGTGTCTGAGCTGTACTCCTGATTGGGTATCGTATTCTACTATAATATAGTGGAAGTATTCTTCGGGCTTGGCGCACTATCAAAGTATTATTTATATATTTTTGTAGCTAGTTTTTATAGGTTTTGAAACTAGAGGCTTAAATTCTTGTAGTTAGCCCCTATACACCTTAAAGCTAACTTATAATATAGGTTTAAAAAAGAATTCTTATTAGACTTCTAATATTGAATGCTTAATAATTTTTTAAAGTGGGTTTACATGAAAAAAAGCTATTATTCAAAAAATTTAAAAAATATATTTAAAAAATATAATATTAATTGATTATTAATTAACTCTTATATTATATTATTATTTCTTATATTAAAACTTTATTTTAAATATAAAGAATTTTATAAATTTAAAATTATTATATAAATATAATCTTATAAATATATAATTTATTGAATTCGAAGAATTTAAATTATATATATTAATTCCTGAAATGATAATATAAATCGAATTTTAGGGGTATGAAATTAATATTAAATAAAATATGATTTTTCTTATATTTTTTATTAATATTATAAAATTTATTAAATTATTATTATATTAAAGTTTTAATATTACTATTATATTATACAATTAATTTAATATAAATTTTAATATAATTTAATTAAAAGCTTTTTTTTAAATCCCTAATCGAATACTATATAGGGGTTTGAGTACAGTACTAGTATTGTTTAGGGTTTCGAGTATAATATTAGCATTGTTCGAGTATTATTTAAAGGTTCGAGTATTATTTTATTAGTATTAGTACTGTAAGTATTGTTTAGGGGTTCGGGAATTGTAGAAGTATTACTTGATTAGTACTAGTATTACTAGTACCATAGAAATATTACTCTATTAATACTAGCACCATACTTCTACTGTATTATCTCCTAGCTTGTTTTGTTAAGGTAATATTAATATTGTATTTTTATTTTATATTTTTCTTGATTCATTTTTTTAGAGTTATGATATTATAGATTTATTATATTCAAATATTTATAATATTATAAATTTAACATATTACAAATTTGTCATTTAAAACATTTATTACGTTATAGATTTATTATATTCAAGAATTTATAAAACTGTAAATTTGTCATTTAATAGATTTATAATACTCAAAGATTTATTTCACTATATATTTATTATACTATATATTTATATATCCATAAATCTTTTATACTATTGATTTATAATATTACAAATTTATAATATCCATAGATTCATAATTCCATAGATTTACTATACTATAGATTTATAATGCTTAAAATTTATAATATTCTAAACTTATAATATCCATAGATTTATAGTTCCATAGATTTACTATACTATAGATTTATGATACTTAAGATTTATACCTTAATGGCTCAAGTGGGAATACGGAACGGGACCCCCACCGGACCCCCACGGGATACGGTGTCTGAACTGTACTCTAATTGAGTACCGTACGCGATCCTGGTACAGTGGAAATACGGTTCGCGCACTATTAAAATACCACTCGCTAGCCCCTGTAGCACCCCTGTAGCTATACCTGTAGGCCCTAAAGCTAGCTCTTATAAGGCTTATAATACAAGCATAAAAAAAATCTTATTAAGCTTTTAGTATTAAATGCTTAGTAATCAGAAATGGCTCTAGACAAAAAAAAGCTATTATTCGAAAAAATACGAAAATTATAATTATAAAATATAATATAGCTTGATTACTAATTAACTTTTATATAGTCTTATTATATATTATATTGGGGCTTTATTTTAAATATAAGAAATTTTATTAATTCGAAATCATTATATGAATATAGTCTTATAAACATATAATTTATTAAATTTGAATAATTTAAATTATATATATTGATCCCTGAAATAGTATCAGTGGTATGAAACTAGTATTAATTAAATACGATTTTTTTTTACTTTTTTTATTAATATTATAAAATTTATTATATTATTATTATTTAAAAGTTTAAATAATATTATTATATTATATAATCAATTTAATATTGATTTTAATATATTTTGATTAAAAGCTTTTTTTCTCTAAGTCCCTAATTGGGTACAGCACTAGTACCGTACAGGGTTCGGGTACGGTACTAGTACTGTTCGAGTACTGTACAGGGGTTTGAATACGGTACTAGCACCGTTCGAGTACTGTTCAGGGGTTCGAGTACCACTCCATTAATACTAGCACCACAAATACCGTTCAGGGATTCGGGAACCGTAGAAATACCACTCCATTAGTACTAGCACCGTACTTCCACTATATTATCTCCCAGCTTGTTCCGTTAAGGTAATATTCTAAACTTATAATATCCATAGATTCATAATTACATGGATTTCAATATCCATAGATTTATAATGTTATAGATTTATAATGTTATAGAGTTATAATTTTATAGATTTATTATGCTTTAGATTCATTATTTCGAAGATCTTTTCTTTCCAAAGATATACAACATTTTTCTCCAGATTTTTGTATATAGTTTTTCATATATAGATTTCTTTTTTTATAGATTTTTATAGATTCCTTTATAGATTCTTTTTGTAGACTTTCTTTTATAGAGTTATTTTTCTATAGATTTATTTCTTAAAGATTTTTTTTGGTAGATCTTTTTTTTACCTAGATTTTTTTGATAGATTTAATATCCAGTAGATTGATTCAATAGATTTATTCAGTAATCTATTCAGTAATCTATTCAGCAATCTATTCGGCAATCTGTTCGGTGGATCGATTCAGGAGATTGATTCAGGAAATTGATTCAGGAGATCCTTTCAGGAGATTTATTCAAAAGATTTATTCATTGAAGTTAATGTTGAAAGGTATGGCATAGGGTAAGATACTTGTATTATTTGAGAATCTATATATATTAGAATGAATATAAATACGTATCATATATAAAGTATATATATATTGAAAGTAAAAGTTTGGTGATTCTATTTAGATCTGTTTATAAGCTTTTGAAATCAGGTATTAAAATCTAAAAACCTTTTAGGTAAACAAAAACATATTAGAATGGGATTTTCTAATATATAAAGGAAATTTTGATTGATTTAATCATTTATGAAATGTTTATTAGAAGAAATGAAAAATTGGATTTTTTTGTAATATATTTGATATTTTGTATAGTATTTCAAGATATTCAAAAGATAATTTAATAATGATATGAAAAAGTTTTTGAAATAAGTTTATTATGAAAATATAAATAAATTTTAAGTCTTAAAATCAATATAAAAATCATTTTTATAGAATTTTGGATATGGGAATTTTTTCATTATAATGATTTTTATTTTTAGGAAAATATTTAATATATTTTCAAAAAAAATAGAATAGGATTTTAAGATATTTTTTATTATTAATATTTTATTATTAAAAGTATGATCTTAATTCAATCTGTTTATTTTTTATTCAATATATTATAATATTAAATGATATTAATATAATAAGACTTTTTATATTTAGATAAATATGTTTTGGTTAAATTCTATCTAGAATATTCAATTTAATTAAAATCGATTGCTTTCATTATAATTTCAATATCTTAACAGAACAAGCTAGAAGATAATATAATGGAAGTATAGTACTAGTATTAATAGAATAATATTTTATAATACTAATAATATTAATACTAATAGAGTAGTATTTCTACAATTTCCAAACCTCTAAATAGTATTCGAAAAGCTGAATAGTATTCGAATCTTTATATAATACTCGAATAGTGCTAATACTATATTCAAATCCTGTATAGTACCTATTAATACTATATCCAATTAAAGATTTAGAGAAAAAAAGCTTTCAATCAAATTATATTAAAACTAATATTAAATTAATTATATAATAAAATAATAATATTAAAACTTTTATATAATAATAATATAACAAATTTTATAATATTAATAGAAAAAGTAAGGAAAATCGTATTTTATTTAATACTAGTTTCATATTCCTGAAATCCGATTTATATTATTATTTCAAGGATTAATATATCTTAACGGAATAAGCTAAAAGATAATACAGTAGAAGTACAATGCTAATACTAATGGAGTAATATTTCTATCATACTAGTAATGCTAATACTAATATACTAGTATTTCTACAATTCCCGAATCCCTAAACGATACTTGAAAAGCTAAATAATACTCGAATCCCTAAATAATACCCGAACAGTACTAATACCATACTCGAACCCCTGTACAGTACTAGTATTGTATCCAATCAGGAACTTAGAGAAAAAAAACTTTCAATAACATTATATTAAAATTAATTTTAAATTGATTATATAATGTAATAATAATATTGAAGTTCTAATATAATAATTATATAATAAATCTTATAATATTAATAAAAAAAGTAAGAAATATCGTATTTTAATTAATATTAGTTTTATACCCCTGAAATTCAATTTGTAATATTATTTCAGGGATTAAGATATATAATTCAAATTATTTGAATTTAAGAAATTATTTATTTATAAGACTATATTCATATAATAATTTCGAATTTATGAAATTTGATTGTATTTATAATAAATTCCTAATATAATAAATAGTAATAATATATAAAACTTGATTAGTAATCAAATTACATTAGATTTTGATTAATTATATTTTTAATATTTTTTGAATAATAGGTAGCTTTTTTACTCTAAATTCATTTCAAATTATTAAGTATTTAATATTAAAGGTTTAATACGAAAACCGTTTTTTTTGCTTATATTATAAACTCTATAAAACTAGCTTTAAGATTATAAAAACTAGTTACAGAAATTTTGGCAATTTATAGTTTCAGGATGGCGTTATAGAAATTAGTTATAGGAATATTATAAAACCTAGTAAGTAATATTTTGATAATATACAAATTAAATACAAACAGTACTTTAAGCTAAAATATAGTAAAATAGAAATATATTTCTAATATAATTCTAATAATGTCTTTATAATTTCTCAATCCCTGAATAATATTCGGATCTTTAAATAATATTTGAAACTTTATATAATATTCGAATCCTTAAACAATTTCCGAATAATATTAATATTATATTCAAATTACTCTATATAATACTAATATTCTATTCAATTAACAATTCGGAAAAGTAGCTCTCAATAAAATAATTTTAATTATATTAAATGATGAATATTAAATCATTTATATAATATAATAATATTGTTCAAAGCTTATAATAAAATAAATAATAATAAAAACCAATTATACGAAATGAATAAAAAGAATTTAAAAAGTTATATTTAATTTAATACGGATTTTATATCCCTAAAATTCGATTTATAATATTACTTAAAACTTAACATATATAATTCATATTACTCGAATTTAAAAGAATACTTTAATAAACTATCGTATAAAATAGTATAAGAAAAATATAGTATTGATGCCAATAAAATAATATTTCTACTAAATTAATAATATTTTTATAATTTCCAAACCCCGTAGCAATACTCATAATACTCAAATCTTTATAATATACTCGAATCCCTAGATAATATTCGAATAATACTAATACCATACCTACCTAAATCTTCATATAATTTAAATCATCAAGATACATATTCATAAAACTAACTATATTCATATAATAATTATGAATCTCTCAAATTTATTATATTTAAATTGAATTCGTAATATAATAAATAATAATATTATAAAAACATTAATTGCTAATTAAATTATGTCAAATATTTTGAATATATCTTTTATATTTTTTGAATAACAGTTTTTTTTTTGTTTGAACTCATTTTAAAAGATTATTAAATATTCAATACTAAAAGTTTAATACAGATTTCTTTTCTAGATTTATATTATAAATCTTAGAAGAATTAGCTTCAGAATTTGTAAAAACTAATTATAAAGATTTGAACTTATAGTTCTAGAGTTTATAAGAATTAATTATAAAAATTAATAAATAATATTTTAATAATATACAAACTCTATTTTTATCATATCAAAACAAGATATAATATTCAATCAAAATACAATTCAGATTCTGTATCCTATGAAAATATAATAAAGATATTCTTTTATATTCCTATTTAAATTATAAAGGAAAATAACTTCTTAATATTTACATGAAATTAAAATATTAATATAATTTCTTATTATGTCATTTATTTTGATAATAAACAATGAAATTCCAATTCTTTTTCCATTCATTATATTATAATTCCTGATTTGAATTTGTATAATGAAATAATTATTATAACTTATTATTTTTAACTCCGAAGGGCCGAGAAAAGCTCGTTCAATGATAATTCAAAATTTCCAAAACAGTTCAAATTAGAATTTTCTATACTTGATGGATTGTTGATATTCTTACATGTTGAAATTGAATCCTTTTTTCTTTTTACATTTTATTTAATTGTATTAAATATAATCATAATTAAAAAAATGAATATATAAAACAATATCAATAAATCCCCACTTTTTAATAGTATAATAAATCTATATCCTTTTATAATACTAAGGATTGATATTGTGGTTAACGGAGACTATTTTCTATTTATACTAAGAACAGAAATGATTATAAAAGGGTAAAACAAATAATCAAAAGTATCATGTATTCTAAAACATATCTTTAAAATTTAAATCTATTAATCATAAAAAAAAAAAATTTACTTTGTATTATTGAATACAATATCTCAGGATTATTGATAATGAAGTTAGAAGTTATATAAAAGTTTCCTAAATATATTACAAAAAATATAAACTTTTGAAAAAAAGAATATTAGACCTTATTTTCGATTCACTTGTAGTATACATAAAAATATCAGAAATTTCAAGAATCCTAAATTTCAATTAATTTATTTTAACTTCCAAATCCTTTTTTCCAAATTTTACTTATAAAATCTATAAAATCTATAAAATCTATAAAATCTATAAAATCTATAAAATCTATAAAATCTATAAAATCTATAAAATCTATAAAATCTATAAAATCTATAAAATCTATAAAATCTATAAAATCTATAAAATCTGTAAAATGATATAAAGAATCAGTATTTGTTTTATTGGATTTTATATATCTTAATAGTTTTAGTGGGAATATGAAACAGTACCCCCGCTGTATCCCTCTGGAATATGATGCCTGGATTGTATCCTGATTGGGTATTGTAAATAATCCTGGTATGATGGAAATACTATTTGGGCTTGGTGTATTATCAAAATATTATTTGCTAATCTTTGTAGTACTTTTGTAGTTAATCTGTGTAAGCTTTGAAACTATAAGTTCAAATCCTTATAGTTAGTTTTTTATGCTTGATTTTTGTAAATCTCAGGCTAGTTTTTATAAGACTTATAATATAAATCTAAAAAAATCTTTTATTAGGTTTTTGATATTGAATGTTTAATAATTTTTGAAATAGGTTTCACTAAAAAAAAGAGTATTATTTGAAAAAATATGAAAAACATAATTAAGAATTCTGATATAATTTGATTACTGATCAACTTTCATATAATCTTTTTATCTCTTATATTAGAGTTTTATTATAAATATAGGTAATAAATTCAATCATTTCGAAATTATTATATAAATATGGTTTCATTAATATATAATTTATTAAATTCGAATAATTCAGATGATATATATTAATCATTGATATAATATTATGAATCGAATTTTAAGGGTACGAAATTAGTATTAAATAAGATACGATTTTTCTTACTTTTTTATCAATATTATGAAATTTATTACATTATTATTATAAAAAAATTTCAAAATATTATTATATTATATAATTAATTTAATATTTATTTCAATATTAAATTATTAAAAGCTTTTTTTTTCTAAATCTTTAATTAGATATAGTATTAATGTTGTACAGAAGTTTAGATACCTTAACAACAGAAATGAGAAGAGGGAACAGTACCCCCACCATACCCCCACGGATACGATATCTGAGCTGTACTCCTGATTGGATACCGTATTCTACCCTGGTACAATGGAAGTACCGTTCAGGCTTGGCGCACCGTTAAAGTACTACTCATATATCCCTATAGCTAATCCCTATAGGCCCTGAAACTATAAGCTCAAACCTCTATAGCTAATCCCTGTAGGCTTTAAAGCTAGCTTTTATAAGGCTTATAATACAAACCTAAAAAAAAGAATTCCTACTAAACCTTTAATCTTAAATACTTAATAATCTAAAGTAAGTCTAAGACAAAAAAAGTTACTATTCAAAAAAAAAAAAAAAAAAAAAAAAAAAAAATAGCTTGATTACTAATCAACTTTTATATAATTTTATTATTTACTATATTAGAACTTTATTATAAATATTATAAATTTTATTAATTCGAAATCATTATATAAATATACTCTTATGAATATATAATTTATTAAATTCGAATAATTTAAATTAGGTATATAAATTAATCCTTGAAATAATACTATAAATTAAATTTCAGGGATATAAAATTAGTATTAAATAAAATTCAATTTTTCTTACTTTTTTTATTAATATTATAAAATTTATTATATTATTATTATATTAGAGTTTTGATATTATTATTATATTATATATTAAATTTAATTTTAATTTTAATATAATTTGATTGAAAGCTTTTTTTTCTAAGTCCCTGATTAGGTACAGTACTAGTACCGTACAGGGGGTACTGGAACCATTCAGGGGTTCAAATACCGTACAGAGTTTCGAGTACAGTACTAGCACTGTTCGAATACTATTCAAGGGTTCGAATACCGTTTAGGGGTTCAGGAACTGTAGAAATACTATTTTATTAGTACTAATACCGTTCAGCTTTTCGAATACTGTTCAAAGATTCAGGAACTATAGAAATACCACTCCATTAGTACTAGCACCGTACTTCCACCGTATTATCTCCCAGCTTGTTTCGTTAAGGTACAATATTAGTATTGTTTAAATACTATTCAAAGATTTGAATATTGCTTAGGAATTCAAAAACTATACAAGTATTATTTTATTAATACAAATACCTACTATTCAGTTTTTCGAATATCATTTAGAGATTTAGAAATTATAAAAAATATTATTAGAATTATTATATATTGTATTTCTATTATATTATGTTTCAATTTGTTTTATTAAAATATATTGATCAAATTTTTTTTGGATATTGTTTTGAATTAGTTTATTTATTCAATCATTGATCTTTTATTGATAATAAGAATATGTTATTTAAAACAATACTTTTTTAGTTTTATTTGATAAAATTTTGATATTTATTGAACAATTCAATCCTTATTCAATTAAATAAATATATTATTTTAAAATCAAGGTATTCTGATACTTTCCATGTTATTTTATAGAAACAATTCTTTATTTATCTAGAAATCTTTTTATATCATATAATGATTGTTTATATAATAATATTGTTCAATAATAGATTTATAATTTCGAATTTCTTTTGTTATTGAACTCTGGATTTATTTTTTCAATGAATTTATAATTGAAAATGAATTTTATTACATTATTATTATTTATTTATTTTTAAAAAAAAAGTGAATATTTATTTTAATAATATAAATTGGAATGTAATATAAGGAAAATATAGTAATAGTATTGTTTTAAAAATATTTTTATGTTATTCAAAAAGTT
This sequence comes from Botrytis elliptica, assembly GCA_024478385.1. Taxonomy (NCBI): domain Eukaryota; kingdom Fungi; phylum Ascomycota; class Leotiomycetes; order Helotiales; family Sclerotiniaceae; genus Botrytis; species Botrytis elliptica. The sequence goes on from JANCTG010000024.1 coordinate 114,593, forward strand.
TAATAGTATTTAAATTTTTGAATATTGTTTGTATTAATAGAATAATATTCTTATTATGTTTGAATTTTTAAATACTATTGAGATACCTAGGTAATATTAGTCTTTTTTTTTTCAATTTTTTTTAAAAATGTTAGAATAATGCTAATAGTGTATTCGATACTTCATATAATATTTTAATCTTCGGATTTTGTTGTTATTATTTTCGATTATAGATTGATAAAAAAAGCATTTGATTAAATATCAAAATGATTTTTATTTTAAAATATGATTGAAAATTGCAAACTAAGTATAATTAGTTTAGAAAAAATGCAGATATTTTGTATACAAATATCAAAATATTTGAATTTAAAAACTAGCAAATTAAAAATAAAGAATTTGTAAAATAAAATGAAAATGAAGTTCAGGATTTTATAGATTTTATAGATTTTTTAGACATCTTAGATTTTAGAGATTTCTTAGATTTTTTAGATTTTTAGATTTTTTAGATATCTTAGATTTTAGAGATTTCTTAGATTTCTTAGATTTTTTAGATTTTTTAGATTTTTTTAGATTTTTTAGATTTCTTAGATTTTTTAGATTTCTTAGATTTTTTAAATTTTTTAGATTTTACTAGATATTAATTTATATAGACTATTAAGATTATTAGGATTTGCTGAATATATTTATTTAACTTATATTGAAATTATTAGAATTCGATCAATGTTATTGATCCATATATTGATTTAATTTATATTAGAATTTTTGGGATTTGATTAATAGGTATTATTTATTTAGATTCAATGAAGAGTACTCCATTCTCAATTCAATTGAATATTTTATGTATAAATTTCCATAAACACATTTAATTTTCAATGGATAATGCTGTATGATATTCTTGTAGTATTTTTATACTGATGTGAAATCGATTCAATTTTGATAAAATATAATACGGATGATATTTGTATAATGGAAAGACCATTAAATTATCATTCATTTATTCCTATATTTGCTTTTTATAAGGTTTATGATTTCAGTTTATTAAAAACATTCGATAGATTTATGGTATAGAGTATTTAGTGATATTTTTATGTATTTATATAAAACAATAAAAGCTAGTATTTTAAGAAAACAGAAAAGCATATTTAAAAAGTTTAATAAAACCTGATATAAAGTTATTTTTTATTATATGGCGATTTCAAATAAAATATGATGGGTAAATATAATAAATTCCAATTAGATATATGAATATATTTGTTTTCATTAGTATCACAAATCTCAAATAGAAGTAATTGAAATTTATATATCAATGCTTGAAATGATATATTTAGGTAACAAAAATATTTTTAGAAGTATTAAATTATTATTATATAAAAGATAAGTTTAATTTGTTATTGTAAGAGTTCTGCAATCTATTTATTATATATGTAACGTTTTTCTGACTAAAATATATAATTATTCGGCTTTTTATACTTCAATTTATTTATAAATATATAAGATAAAATTGAATATAGTAATATAAAAAGATTCAAAATCATTTATATTTGAATATTTTTATGATAATATTTTTGAAGGGTTAAAGTTGAAAATTTAAAAGAATTCAAAAGAATTCGAAAAATTTGCTTGTTTTATATGGGAAAAGTGTTATAAATTAAGAATTCTGAATTTTTTCAATTAAAAGTTTATATACCTTGATGGAACAAACTGGGAGATAATACAGTAGAAATACGGTGCTAGTACTAATGGAGTGGTATTTTTATAGTATTTGTAATATTAGTATCAATAAAATAGTATTTTTATAATTTCTAAATCCCTAAATAGTATTCGAAAAGCTAAATAATACTAATATTAATAAAATAGTATTCGAATCTCTAAATAGTATTTGAATAATATTAGTATTATATTTGAATTTCTGTATTGTATTTAATTAAAAAACTTCTAAAAAAAGCTTTTAAACAAAATATATTAAATTCAATATTGAATTAATTATATAATATAATAATAATATTTAAACTTCAATATAATAATATTATAATAAATTTTATAATATTAATAAAAAAAAGAAAAAGAAAATCGTATTTTATTTAATATTAGTTTCATATTCCTGAAATCCGATTTATATTACTATTTCAAGGATTAATATATATAATTAAAATTATTCGAATTTAATAAATTATATATTCATAAGATTACATTTATATAATAATTTTGAATTATTAAATATTCAATATTGAAAATCTAATAAATTTTTTTTTAAATTTATAATATAAGTTTTAAAAGAGTTAACTTTAGAGTTTATAAAGATTGATTATAAAGATTAATTATAAAAATTTGAATTTATAGTTTTAGAATTTATAAAATATAATTATAAAAATTAATAAATAGTATTTTGATAATATACAAATCATACTTTTATTATATCAAAATAATATATTAGATTCAATTAGAAATACGATTCAAATAGTATATCTCAATTGAGTATTATACAGTATGGGGATACATTCCTACTTGTGATAAATTTTCAAAAAAGATTCTAAAAAATTAGAAATTCTTATATATACGATAATATTTTGAATAATATAAAATTTACAGGGATTATATTACCGTTTTATTTTTCAAGATGAAATAAAAATAGAGATAACATTTTGATATGATTTTTATATAAAATATTTTTTATTAGATTAAAGCATTATTAATAATTAAAAATAATATTATTCTAATAAATATATTTTATGATTCTAGAATATTATTTGCTTATATATATTTGAATTTTATATCTTAATGGCTGGAAGATAATATAGTGGAAGTATGGTATTAGTATTAATAAAGTGGTATTTCTATTAAGATATGGTTTCTAATTTTTAGTTATATCAAAAAAGATTTGAATAGAATATATTGTATTCTAAAAAATTAGAAATTCTTAGAGGGAAAAAGCTATATACCACATTCCTACCAAATTGAAATAAAATATTTCAAAAAAAGATTTATATTAGAAATTTTTATATATACATTTATTCATTTATTGAAAAGTTTGTATAATTTAATATCGATAATTATATTCATTATATAATATTTTAGTTTATATAGAATAATATAAAATTTACAGGGATTATATTACAAAACATCAGGTATTTATTTTGAAAGATGAAATAAAAATAGAGATAACATTTTGATATGATTTTTATATAAAATATTTTTTATTAGAATAAAGCCTTCAATGATATTAATAATTAAAAATAATATTTATATTTCTAATAAATATATTTTATGATTCAAAAATGTTTAGAATATTATTTGCTAATATATATATTTGAATTTTATATCTTAATGAAACAAGCTGGAAGATAATATAGTGGAAGTATGGTATTAGTATTAATAAAGTGGTATTTCTATTATATTAATAGCATTTTTATGGTTTCTAAATCTTAAACAGTAGTTGAATTTCTGAATGAAATTTGAATTCCCGAAAAGTATTTGAATAGTGCTTATATTGTACTCGAATCTATATATAGTATGAATATAGTATTTAATTAGAGATCTAGAGGGAAAAAGCTTTCAATGAAATTATATTAAAATTAATACCAAATTGATTATATAATATAATAATATTATTAAAATCCTGATATAATAATAATATAATAAATTTTTTAATATTAATAAAAAAGTGAGAAAAATCGTATTCCATTTAATACCAGTTTTGTATCTTTGAAATTCGATTTATATTATTATTTCTGGGATGAATATATATATTTTGAATTTTTCGAATTTAATAAATTTTATGTTTATAAGACTATGTTTGTATAATAATTTCGAATTAATAAAATTTATTATATTTCTAATAAAACTTCAATATGATAAATAATATAATTATACAAAAGTTGATCAGTAATCAAATTATATTAGATTTTTTAATTATACTTTTTGTATTTTTTCGAAGAATAGCTTTTTTTGTTTGAATTGATTTAAAATATTATTAAGTATTTAATATTAAAAAGTTAATAAGATTTTTTTTTAAGATTATATTACAAGTCCTATAGAAACTAGCTTTGTAGTTTACAAAAACTAATTATAAGAATTTAAGCCTATAGTTTCAGGGTTTATAAAGATTAATTATAAAAATATTATAAGAACTAACAAATAGTATTTTAATAATATATAAATCAAACAAACAATATTCCTATTTTATCAAAATCATATATAATACGTAGGTATTCAATCAAAACACAATTCAGATATTATATTCTATAAGTTTATGATAAAGCTATCGTTCTATATTTTTCTTTAGGTTATTAAAATAAATTCAAATTTAAAGATTCAACTTTCTGTGATTATAATTTAAAAATCTTATTTACTTAACTATTTTCTTCAAGAATTTTTATTTAAAATTTTTTAGAAAAATCTAGTAAAATCTTCTTGATAAGTTTTAAAAAGAAATTTAAAAAATGAAAACTCAAGATTTTTATGAAAATCAAGATAGTTTTAAAAGGAAAATCAAAGTATTATTTTTAATCAAAATTTATAGAATATTTCAAATTATTTTATCAAATCTTTAATAAGAATATAGGTCTCATATTTTATATATTTAAAGAATTATGAAAACAAAATCTTTTGAATTAAAAAACAAATTATTAAACATTTATTTTCTTAATAATTTTACTATCTATAAATACCTAAGTATCAAAAATTATGTTTTTATATAAAAAGAAAGTTTTGTTTAGTAAAATCCGATTTAAACAATTTGTTTAGCTCAATTTTCTTAATATTATAATTATAACATAAACCCTCAGATGTTTTTAATAAAGTTTGATGTAAATATGATTAAGGCTTATGAAATCAATCGAATAAAAGTTATATTAAATATAAATAATATACTATCAATAAAAGTATTTTGATCCTATTGCTTCTATAATTTAATGATATAATTGATAATATAATAAAAAGTGATTCATTTAAAATTAGAATCTAAATAAAATACTAAAAATCATAATATACTATAATAAACTAATTTTGTCTATAAGCTTTTATCAAAATTTCTGTTTTAAATTTTTGTAATTATAAATACAATTATCTAATTCTTTTTTAAAAAGCAAGGGGTCCAGGGGCTCGCAGGCCCCTAATTATAATTGAAATCTTCAAATCATATATATAAACATCTAAAATAATTATAAAAATCAATCTCTTAAAATATTAAATCATTATCAATTTTCTTTTTAATCATGAAAACTATTTAGATATATGTTCTATAAAATTTGAATAATCTCAAAACTTTGATAGCAGTTTTATATTATAAATTCAATTGAATCTTACTTCTAATATAATTTTATTAGAAAGCTTTTTTGTAATATTTTAATTAAATAAAATATTAATATCATTAAAAGATTAGAGACTTATAAGAGACTTGTAAAATTATTATGAAACTATTATAAAATTATTTTAGAAGTATTTTTAAATTATTTATAAAATCATTGAAACAAAATTTTATATATAAATATTTATCTCATATTTATTTTTATAGATTTATTTAGATTTGGATTTATGTTTAGATTTATATTTAGATTTATGTTTAGATTTATGTTTAGATTTATGTTTAGATTTATGTTTAGATTTATGATTAGATTTATGATTAGATTTATGATTAGATTTATGATTAGATTTATGATTAGATTTATGATTAGATTTATGATTAGATTCATGATTAGATTCATGATTAGATTTATGATTAGATTTATGATTAGATTTATGATTAGATTTATGTTTAGATTTATGTTTAGATTTATGTTCAGATTTATGTTTAGATTCATGTTTAGATTATATTTAAATGATATTTAATTAAACTCTGAATATGCCTCAACAGAACAAGCTGGGAGATAATATAATTAAAATATGGTATTAGTATTAATGAAATAATATTGTTATGATGCTAATGATATTTTTATAATTTCTGAATTTATAAACAGTATTGATAATAATGGAATGATATTTCTTGAATTCCAGAAATTTTAAAAATATTCAAATCTTTATGAGGTTCTTGAATGTTTTGGTATACCTAAATAATATTCAAATTTTCGAACCTTTGAATAGTACTCAAATAATATCAATACTCTATTGGAATTTCTATACAATATTAGTATTGTATCTAATTAAAAACTTAAAAGAAAAAATATTTTAATTGAATTATATTAATTCTATTAAAATCAATTTTATAATAAAATAACATTATTCAAAATCCGATACAATAATAATAAAATAAATTTTACAATATCAAGAAAAAAAATACGAAAAACCTCATTTTAATTAAAACTAATTTCATGTCCTTAGAATTCGATTTATAATATTATTTCAGAAATTAATAGATATAACTTAGATAACTCAAATATAATGAATTATATATTTATAAGATTATATTCATATAGTAATTCCAGATTTACAAAATTTATTATTACTAACATTTATATTTTGAAACACAGTTTCTAACTGAAAGCTGATTAATCAAAAAAAGTATGAATATTCTGTATGCAAATATCGAAACCCTTTATATTAATTAATCAATAAATCAAGAGTAAAAGATTTCTAAAATGAAATCGAGGGGTATTTTAGGATTTTATGAATTAAAAGTTTTTCAATGATGTAATTTTTATATTAATAAGTTATAGTTATTTAAAGAAATAATTAATTAGAGAATAAAGTAGATTAAAGAGATTGAAGATTTGAAGAATTGAATAAATGTTTCTGATTGGTTTGGAGATTTGGAATTTATGATAAAAGAAATAAGGAATTAGAAAAAGGAGAGGGAGGAGGAGAGGGAAGGGGAGGTGATTAGAAAGGGGAGGAGATTATAAAGGGAAGGTGGTTAGAAAGAGGAGAGCGAGGGGGGTTAGAAACCTTGGAAGAGGAGGGTATTAGATTTATTAGATTTATTAGATTTATTAGATTTATTAGATTTATTAGATTTATTAGATTTATTAGATTTATTAGATTTATTAGATTTATTAGATTTATTAGATTTATTAGATTTATTAGATTTATTAGATTTATAAGATTTATGAGATTTATAAGATTTATTAGATCTATAAGATTTATGAGATTTATAAGATTTATTAGATCTATAAAATTTATTAGATTTATTAGATTTATAAGATTTATTAGATTTATAAGATTTATTAGATCTATTAGATCTATTAGATCTATTAGATTTATGAGATTTATGAGATTTATGAGATTGATGAGATTTATGAGATTTATGAGATTTATGAGATTTATGAGATTTATGAGATTTATAAGATTTATGAGATTTATAAGATTTATGAGATTTATGAGATCTATTAGATTTATTAGATCTGTTGGATTTATTAGATTTATTGGATTTGTTGGATTTATTTGATAAATTTATTAAGATTTTACAATTTCTTTAATCTATCAGAATTATTTGAATTTTAATATTGATTCTATCTATTAAAAAGAATAAATAATTTTGATTCAAAAAATAGGAAATACATGTATTAATATAAATATTGATTCTGAAATTTTAATCTTTAATAACATATGAGACTTTTCGTTATTCATTAAAATTCAATAACTAACGATTTATTGATTTCAAAGAAAATTATAATAATAATCATATTTGTTAATATATAATAGATTTATAAAGTATTGATTTTAAACTAATCATTTTGATTAAAAAATCAATTCAAATATATTAAACATAATTAAAATATAATTTAATATTTTAAATCTAATATTAAAACAAAAATATAAATAATGATTACAAATATTTTAATATTATCTAGATATTCAATATCTTTATAATATCTTATTTAAATCTATTCAATATATTTTGATAGTATAAGCTGGAATATAATATGGTGAAAGTATAGTATTAATACAGTTTTAATAATATTTTTATAATATTTGAAAATTGAAACAATATTCGAATCCCGGAATAGTATTAGTATTAATAGAGTAATATTTCTATAGTTTCTGAATTTTTGAATAATATTCGAATTTCTGAATAGTATTTGAATAATTCTAGTATTATATTCAAATCCCTGAATAATGTTAGTACTGTATTTGAATCTCTAAATAATATTAGTATTGTATCCAATTAGGGATTTAAAGAAAAAAAGCTTTTAATCAAATTATATTAATCATATTGAAATTAATATTAAATTAATTATATAATATAATAATAATATTAAATCTTTAATATAATAATCATTTAATGAATTTTATAAAATTAAAAAAAAAATCATGTTTTATTTAATATTAGTTTTATATCCTTGAAATACAATTTATAATACAATTTCAGGGATTAATATATATAATTTACATTCTTCGAATTTAAAAAATTATATGTTTATAAGATTATATTTATACAATAATTTCGAATTAACAAAATTCATTTTATTTAAAATAAAGTTTTAGTATAATAAAGAATAAGATTATATAGAAATTAATTAGTAATCAAGTTTTATTGAATTTTTAAATATATATTTTTTTGTCTGGAATAATAGTTTTTTTTGTTAAAATTTATTTTGAAAGATTATTAAGTATTCAAGAATATAATAGATTTATTAGAAGGTTCAAATCTTTTTTAATTTATATTATAAGCTTTATAAAAACTAATTTTAAAATTTTTAAAATTTAATTATAGAAATTTCAGTTTATAATTTTAAAGTTTTTAAAAGCTGATTATAGAAATTAGTGAATAATATTCTGATAGTATATTAAGTTCAAATAATATTTTTATTGTATTAGGATTATATACAATATTTAATTAGAGTATAGATTAAATGTTATATCCTGTGGGGGTATGGTGGGGGTATTGTTTTATATTTCTATTTGGGTTCTTGAAGTAATTTTTATTAAGAAAATTATAAATTTTATAATTAATTTTATAATTAATTTTATAACTATTATTATTCTATAAGTATTAAAACCCTTATTATATCTTTCGATTTTTTTTTAAATTATATTTATTTTTAATTTTCCAATCTTCATCAAAATAAAAATATATAATATTTTAAATAATATTAAAAATGATACATTTTTTCAATCCAAAAACATATAATTCAAAAAATATCTTTTAATTTTGTATTCGAAACAATTTTATTTTAAATATTATTTAATATTAAAATTGAAAATTATTTATTAAATATAAATCTTTTATTTTATTTAATAGATTTTTTAATATTATTTATTTATTAATGATAATTTATTGAAAGTTTTTATTAAAATCTTTTTTCAATTGATATTTCAGTAATTCTATTTACAATTATAAATTAGAAAAGTATTTTCATAATTAATAATATTTAAAATCGAATTTATAATAAATATTATCGATAAAAGATTTTTTTAATATTTAATATTATAATTTTAATTTTTTTCAAAAATTTTAAATAATGATAAAATTACAAAATTCTTAATTATTTTTTTAAATTTTAATTATGAAATAATTATATTATATAAAAATTTTGTTTTTGAAATAACTTTTATATACAGAAAGGAATTATTTAATTATTATTAATAATATTTATAATTGAAGAATTAATGTGTTTTTTTTTCATTATTTTGATTAGGTATTTGATATTTTGAAATTTTTTTTTTTGATTAATAAGTTTTTTGAGTTTTTAAAGAAATTATATATAAAGGTTTTATATAATTTAGATTATAGAAAACATTATTTTTTTATTAGATATTATTAATTTTCTTTTTGTATTTATTGTAATTATGCAATAGATATATATATAAAATGAATAGATATTAATTATGAAGATTATTTTAATATATTATTTCAATAAAAGGTATTAGGAAATAATATAGTAAAAGTATAATATTAGTATTATTTAATAAAGTAGTATTTTTATTGTATTAATGATATTTTTATTATATTAGTGGTATTTTTATAGTTTTTGAATTTTTGAATAATATTTAGATTTTTAAATAATATTTGAATTTTGAATAGTATTAGTATTTTTTGTATAGTATTAGTATTATATTTAATCAAAATTTTGAGAAAAAAAGTTTTTATTAAAATAATTGTAAAATTTATGTTTGTTTAATTAATTAATATAATAATATTATTAAAATTAAAATAAAATAATAATATAATGAAATTAGTTAATATTAATATAAAAAGTTAAAAAATTAATATTTTATTTAATGTTAATTTTATGTTTCTGAAATTTGATTAATTATATTATTTTAATATTTAATATATATAATTTAAATTATTTGAATTATTTGAATTTGATAAATTGTATATTTATAAAAAATATTTATATAATAATTTAAAATTTATAAAATTTATTGTATTTATAATGAGATTTTAATATAATAAATAATAATATTATATAAAAGTTGATTAGCAAATAAATTATATCATATTTTATAATTATTTAGGTATATTTTTTTTTGTTCTAGAAATAATATTTTTTTATTTGAGTTTTTTTTAAAAGATTATTGAATATTTAATATTAAAAAGAATTTGAATTATTTTTTTAGATTTCTATTATTAATTTTTTAAAAATTAATTTTAGGGTTTACAAAGGTTAGTTATAAAGATTAATCAGGTAAAAAAATTTAAGTTTATAGTTTTAAAGTTTATAAAAACTAGTTATGAAGATTGGTAAATAGTATTTTGATAATATATAAATTATATAAATAATATTTTTATTATATCAGGGTAATATAAAGTATTTAATTAAAATATAATTTAGATATTTTATTTTATAGAAATATAATAGTGGTATTGTTTTATATTTTTATTTGGGTTATTAAGGTATTTGTTATAATTTTTTGAAAATAAATTAAAATAAATATTTTTTTTGTTTAATAAAAGAATAATAATGTAATTTATGAAAAAAAAATAAAAGTGAGATTATTTTATAAATAAAAGAGATTTCATATATAATAATTAATAAAAGTATAATTTTTTTGGAAATGAAGATATATAATATTTTTATAATTATAATATTTCTAATAAATGTAAATATAAAAAGATTGTTTTTTAAAAAAAAAATTAAATTAGATTTTTTTATATTAATATAATATTACAAATTTTGTATTTAAATTCAAATTCGATTGATTTGATGATATTTTTGATTTTTAGATATTTATTTAGGTAGGTATATAAAATCAATATTAATAGAAATATTTTTAGATGTATAATGATTTTTATAATTTTGTATATTTTAGAAACTAATATTATTTATATATGAAAATTTTAGATTATTAATAATATATAAATAAAGAATTATTTTTATTATAATTATTGAATTTGAGTGGTTATTTGAGATTTAATAAGTTTTAAAAATTGAAAATGTTTTCAAATTATAGTATATATATATGTATATATATATATATATATATATATATATAAAAATTCATTAATCTTTATTATATTAGATTTGAATTTTTTTTTTTTTTTTATAGTTGTTAGATTAATATTTATTTGGATTGGGGAAATGTTATTATTGATATTAGAGAATGTAGTTTAGTATATTTATGTTGAATTTATTGAGAATGATATTATTAGAAATAGATTTAGTTTATTGAATTTAATTGATAAAAATAATTGAATTATAGATTTTTATAAAAACATTTTAATTATATAAAGAAAGATATTTGGGTATGAAAATGAAGGATAAAAATTTTTCAAAATATTTTATTTTTTTTAGAAAATATTTTATAAGAAATATATTAATATATATAATAATTCATAGTTTATTGATATATTTGTAACTATTTTATATAAATTAAAATAAAAGGTAGATTTTATATTTAATAATAATATATTGATTTGAGTATATAGTGTTTTATTAATAATAAAAATATTTTTTTTGATATCATTTTGTTCGTAATATATAGAATTTGAAATAGAAATTATGGATGAAAATCAATTAATCAAGAAAAAGTATAGATATTTTATATAAAAATATCAGAATATTTGAATTTAAAAAATATTAAAATATTATTAAATTAAAAATAAAGAATTTATGAAATAAAATTGAAAGGAATTTTAGGATTTTATAAATTGAAGGTTTTTTATAATAAAACTTCTATATGAATAAATTATAATTAAGAAAAGAAATAATTGTTAAATTTTTTTTAAAAAGATTGAAATAAAACTATAAAGATTTTAAAGAATTAAAAAGATATTTTTGATTAGTTTGAAAGTTTGTGATTTGTGATAAAAAGGATAAGGAATCATAAAGAGAAAAAAAAAGAAAAGGGAATTAGAAAAAGAAGGAGGAGGGTAGTAGAAAAAGGAAGGGATAAAAAGAGGAGGGGAGGAGGAAGGGGAGGGGATTAGAGAGGAGAATGATTAGATTTATTAGATTTATTAGATTTATTAGATTTATTAGATTTATTAGATTTACTAGATTTATTAGATTTATTAGATTTATTAGATTTACTAGATTTATTAGATTTATTAGATTTATTAGATTTATCAGATTTATTAGATTTATTAGATTTATTAGATTTATTAGATTTATCAGATTTATTAGATTTATTAGATTTCTTAGATTTATTAGATTTCTTAGATTTATTAGATTTCTCAGATTTCTTAGATTTCTTAGATTTATTAGATTTATCAGATTTATCAGATTTCTTAGATTTCTTAGATTTCTTAGATTTCTTAGATTTCTTAGATTTCTTAGATTTCTTAGATTTCTTAGATTTCTTAGATTTATTAGATTTATTAGATTTATTAGATTTATTAGATTTATTAGATTTATTAGATTTATTAGATTTATTAGATTTCAAATTTCTTGAGTTTCTAAGATTTCTTAAATTTTTTCAATCTTTTAAATGTTTTAAATGTTTTGAACGTTTGAGATTTTTAGATTTCTTAAATTTCTTAGATTTCTTAGATTTATTAGTTTTATTAGTTTCATAAGTTTAATAATTAGTCTATTAATTAGATTTACTATCAGATTTAGAAGATATAGGTTTAAAGATATCTTCAGCGTTTTTTATGAGCTAAAAGCGAAAGGCTAGTGAAAACTAATTATTATTATTTTTATTATTATTATTATTAATAGTTCAGTGTTAAATGTACTCTATTTAAGCCTGTATACACACTATTATTTTAAAAAGCTTATAATCTTTAAATAAATTCTAAAGTCTCAAAATTCATGTTTTAATTAGAATTCTAAAAGTTGTAGTATGAGTGTAGGTATAGATTTTAAGTAATATTAAAAATGATTATAAAGAGTACTAATAAGATCGTTGTTATTTTTAATTATAAAGGGCCGAAAAAAAGCTTGTAATTGTATATTTTTATAAAAATTCTTTATTATTAATAAATCTGAATAATATAATAACTATAATAAACAAACCCCTTATTTCTAATAAAATTTTTATACAAACAAAGAAATATTTAATTATTATTAAAGCCTTTAATCATGAAACTAATGAATATTTTAATAGATTATTTGAATTATTCTATTTATTAAACTGATCTTTTTTTGATTTTCTTCAACATTAATAATAATATTAAATTAATTCGAAAAAAATTATACTTTAAGATAACTTGAATCATCAAGGATATTAATTTTTATTTATTGAATTTTTTAAATTAAAAATAGTTCATATTTTTATAATCATATAATTCTTGAATAAGTATAAATCTAATAATATTGTTATTTAATATAAATACCTTAACAGAACAAGGTGGGATATAATTTAATGGAAATATGGAGTAGTATTTCTATACCTAGTATTTGTAGTATTAATATTGATAAAATGATATTTTTATAATTTCTAAATCTCTAAATGATATTTAAAAAACTAAATAATATTAATACTAATAAAATAATATTTGAATCTCTAAATAATATTCAATTAATATTAATATTATATTCGAATCCCTGTATTATATCTAATTAAAAATTTAAAGAAAAAAACTCTTAATCAAAATATATTAAATTGAATATTAAATTAATTATATAATATAAAAATAATGTTGAAACTTTAATATAATAATATTATAATAGATTTGAAAATATCAATAAAAAAGTAAAGAAAATCATATTTTGTTTAATATTGATTTTATATCTCTAAAAATCCGATTTGTATTCTTAATTTAGGAATTAATATGTATAATTTAAATTATTCGACTTTAATAAATTATATATTTATAAAACTCTATTTCTATGATAATTCTGAATTTATAAAACTTTTTATATTTAAAATAAAGGTTTGATATAATAAATAATAAAATTATATAAAAGTTAATTAATATTCAAATTATATGATATTTTTTAATTATATTTTCGTATTTTTTTGAATAATAACTTTTTTTATTTTAAGTCTATTTCAAATTATTAAGTATTCAATACTAAAAATCTAATAGAATTTTTTTATAAGCTTATAATATAAGTTCTAAAAGAATTAGTTTTAAAATTTATAAAAGTTAATTATAAAAATTAATTATAAAATTTTGAATTTATAATTTCAAAATTTATAAAATATAATTATAAAAATTAATAAGTAATACTTCAATAATATACAAACTATATTTTTATTATATTAAAATAATATATTATATTTAATCAAAAATACAATTCAGATATCATATCTTAATTGAATATTATACAGCATAAAGGTATGATAAGAGTACCGTTCCATATTCCTACTTGGGCTATTAAGGTAGACTAGATCCCTCTTTATTATTTGTAAACTCTTAATTTAGAATTGAATACAAACTCTTACAATTTTAATTTTAATATTTATTCCTACTTAAAGAAAGAAAATTTAATTATATTAAAAAAGAAAAAAAAAGAATAAGGGTATTCTTTACAATTTATATTATTTTGATAAACTTAATATATTCAATTTTCAAAAAGCAATTTATTACTATTAATATAATATTATAAATTTTATAATAAATTTATAATCAATTTTTTATTCAATTAATCTAATAATATTATATTTAATTTACATTGTTCATTAAATAATAATAAAATAATAGATTATGTATTCGATTTTATCTCGTTATTTTAAAATTCAATAAAAAGTGATTTTAATACTTAATATTATATATTTTAATGAAAAACATAATTTGAATATAAAAACTTAAATCTAATATATCAATTTAATAATAATGATATAAGTTTTATTAATATAAATTTCATTAATATTATCAATAAACTTATGTATAATACTTATAGTATTAATTTTGTTTTTTCAAATATTATTTTTATTTAAATCATAATTCAAAAGAATATTTATAATAATTTGAATTACAAAATACAATATTATTATTTTAAAATAAAATAGAATTTTATTAGAATTGACTTGTTATAAAATTCTGATAATAGAATTAAACAAATTCTTGAACTTAATATATATTAATATAATCTATCCTTATTAATTCCTTTTTAAGAAATGATAATAATTAGGGATATAAAATTAATTTTCTTGAAATGATAGATTTTATAATTTATATAATCGATAAGTTTAATAGAAAAAGGAATAAATTTTTAATATTTATATTATAATATAATGATTTTCTAATCGAATATCAAAAACTTTGATAATATTAAATTTGATCTTTTTCATTAGAATGAACTAAAATGATTCTAATATATTTAATTTATTCTCATTTTAAAGATGATTATAACTGAGATTATCAATGATTTCAAAGTAATGGAAAGTCTCTTTACATAAGATTTTAGTTTTTATAATATTCATAATAAGATTTCTATTGATATATAATAAAAACAATTTTAAATCGAATATTGATTTTTGTTAATTAATAATCTTATAAAGTTTTTTATTATCTTTAATTTTATTTACAATAGTATTGTAATTCAATTATTGTGTTTATTAATAATTTAAGGAATATTTCAATCTAAAATATTAAATTTATAAAAACGATTTCAATATGTTTCTTTTTATTTAGAAATCTATTATAATATAGTTTTACTTTTTTCTTGATTAGATTGATTAATTACATAAATAGGAAAATCCATTATTATAATATAATTAGTTATTTATATCTCATTATTAATTTATTTATAAGCAAAGGCAAATTAGATAAATAAATTTTATTAATATACAATAAACTAGGTAAAGGTTGTATTCGATACTGTTCTTATACTTTTATTATAATATTATTTTTATAAGGTTAGGTATACTCTATTCTAAAAGAATAATGATTTTTATTTTATAATTTAAATTATTATATATTTGCTTTTATAACAACATTAATAAAACAAATATTCAAAAACAAATTAATAATATAACGAATTTTCTATAGAGATATCAATAGAATTTATATTATTATTAGTAAATTAATATATTCAGTTTGATTTTCTATATTAGAATTATATTTCTTATTCAAATATATAATATCAAATATCGTAACTGCTTTTTATTAAATATTAAAACAATAAAATAAAACAAAATAACATATAAAATCTATTATCTTATTATTATTTAATTAATAATATGAACTAAACAAAAGAATTATTTCATTAATTCAGAAAATATTCTTATTATAAATAAAACAATATTATTAAACTTATACACTAATATATATATATAGTAATAGTAAATTCATACTTAATTCGGTCTATTTAGCTACATTGAAACTATACAATACATTTATATATAATTCTAATTGAATAAAGTAAATTCAAAGAAGAATGAAAATCCATTCTCCTTTTTTCTAATTCAATTCCTCCCAAATCATTATAAAAAATATAATTATTTATAATATTATATCCCTTCCAATGGATTATCTTTATTTTTTAATTCTTTAAATTCTCCTTGAAAAATCATTATTTTATCATAGTCTTTTAATTTATGATATACAAACCTTGTATCTACCTTTTCTGAGTAAATATCAAAGTATATAATTTTCATTTATTATATATTATCTTTTATTCCTTTTTGTATTATTAAATGATCCTATGTATAAAAAAACAATAAATCCTATTCGAACAATATATCTAAAGAATAAAGGTATATTATAAAACTAAAATAATTAAAAAAAAACTGGAATAATAGATCGAATAATATTCGGATATTATAACCTTAATAATATATACTCTATATCAAAGAATTACTATTTTTCCAATTATAATCAATAATATATTATCTATTATACAGGCTTTTTCTCCGCTTTTTATAGCTAAAAATAATAATATCTAATCTCATTAATACTCTCTATGATTATTTTTTATACGATTTAGAATATATATGTATACATATATTATAAAGCTTTTAAAATTCTAGGAACAAATAAGATTTTTATTTCAATATTTTATCAAAATATGAATTTTGATATTATTGAAAAATTATAAGCTTTTTGAAATAATAATTTACACACAGGCTTAAGTAGAGTACATTCAAGCCTGAACTTTAGATATATAATAATAATAATAATAATAATAATAATAATAATAATAATAATACTAATAATAATAATAATAATAATAATAATAATAATAATAATAATAATAATAATAATAATAATAATAATAATAATAATAATAATAATAATAATAATAATAATAATAATAATAATAATAATAATAATAATAATAATAATAATAATAATAATAATAATAATAATAATAATAATAATAATAATACTCTTCTTTAAATCTAATCCCTTTTGTAAATTTAATTCCTTTTGTAAAATCAATTCCCTTTTATAAATCTAATAAATCTTTTACAAATCCAATCCTTTCTATAAATCTTATAAATTATAAATATAAATCTTTTATAAATCTAATAAATTCAATAAATCTAATAAATCTAATAAATTCAATAAATCTAACAAATCCAATAAATTCAATAAATTTAATAAATCTAAAAAATCTAATGAATCTAATCTCTTTTTGTAAATTTCATTCCTTTTTCTAAATCTAATCTCTTTTTATAAATCTAATCCTTTTATAAATCTAATAAATCTTTTATAAATCTGATTCTTTTTTATAAATCTAATCCTTTTATAAATCTAATGAATCTCTTATTAATCTAATTCTTCTTTATAAATCTGATCCCCTTTTATAAATCCAATAAATCTAATCTTTTTCTTTTTTTTAATCCCTTTCCCTTTTTAATTCCCTTTTCTTTTAATCCTCTTTCCTTTCTAATTTCCTTTCCTTTCTAATTCTCTCCTTTCTTTAATTTTTTCTTTATATAGATAAAAAAATAGGTGGAAATTAACTATTATTCGAAAGATCTCTAACAATTAAGATCTTTTTTGAATTCGATATTAAATAATTATATTCTTTAAAATCAATATAAAGAAGATTTATATTTTCCTCTACTTTTCTCATATTTTAATATTTAATTTGAATTGAATTTATAATCT
Organism: Botrytis elliptica; assembly: GCA_024478385.1. Taxonomy (NCBI): domain Eukaryota; kingdom Fungi; phylum Ascomycota; class Leotiomycetes; order Helotiales; family Sclerotiniaceae; genus Botrytis; species Botrytis elliptica. The sequence continues at coordinate 132,900 of JANCTG010000024.1, forward strand.
ATTAAAAAAGTTTTTTAAAACGCATTCAATTTTTATCTTTTTTTTCGTTTATATAGAATTATTTTCTTTTTTTTTAAAAAAATTTTTTTTCTTATTCCTCTTATTTCAAATCCCAATTTTTTAAATTGATAAAGAATATTTATTTAATTCCTCAAAATCTGTAAATCTTCAATTTTTTCAATTTATTTTTTTATCAATTCTTTCTTTTATTAATTTTAATTTATTAATTATCATATTATTAAAAAAACTTTTAATTTAGAAAATCCTAAAATCCTTTTCAATCTTATTTTATAAATCCTCTACTTTTGATTTATCTATGATTAAATTCGATTCTTAAGTTCAGATTTTTTGATATTTATACTTTTTTCGACCGATCAACTTTCAATTATAAATCGTATTTTAAATTCTGTATATCAGGGATATAATATTGTTAAACTAATTTAAAATATGATATTTGATATTTATAAAACTTTTGGTTAATTTTAATTATTCTAAAAGAAACCATATTTGTTATTAAATATTGAAATAATAAAACGATTTATAATTATAAATAAAATTATTCAAAAATCAATTGAAAAGAATCTTCAATAATCTCTATAAATCATAATTGAAAAAATAAAAACAAATAAAAATAAAGATAAAAAAAATTCAATTATTTTTTTTTAAAAAAAATTGAATTGTTTTAATGAAAATTATAAAACTGATAATGAATATCATATAATTAAAAGATTGAATGTCTATAAATATTAAAAAATATGGAAAATTACAATATTAATCAAAATAATAATAATCATGAAATTAATTATATAATCAATAAATTTCTTTATAAAAATTATATTAAATATATTTATATAAAATATTTTAAAAATATCGAATAAAAATATAAAATCTAGAACAATTATATACTTGTTAATTATATTATATTTAAAAACTTTCGATCTCTTTTTACAATTTAAATTATAGAAATTAATTTTTATAAAAAAATGTATAGATATTTCTTTTTAATTATATACAATTAAAAAAAACTTTTTGAAAATTACAAATATAATAAATATATAAATCCAAAACATAATACAATAAAAAAGATTTAAAATTATAAATTTATTATTTCATATTGTTATCACAAGAATAATTATTATATCAAATAAAAAGATTTTCAAAGAATATTGAGAGTTAATTTTATATAACAAAATCAAAAATATAGGAATACCTCGATTTTAGATTGCTATATTGTTTTATATATAATATAATAATATTTGAATTATATTTTTTGATTAATTAAAATGAATAGATTTTTAATATAATGAAAATAATATTTGTATTTTGAATATTATTAAGGTATTATTTATTAATTTTTATAATACCTTTAAAATAAATTTTATAGATTGTAAAATGCTAAGCTCAAATTTTTATGGTTAGTTTTTTATAATTAGTTTTTATAAGTTCTAAAATACAAATCCAAAGAAATCTAATTTTGGAATATGTTTTTAATATTAAGTGTTGAGTAATCTTTTAAAATATTTAGGTAGATTTGGATTAAAGAAAAAATTTTATTCGAAAAAAAGATATGATTGAAAAATTGAGTATAATTTGATTTTTAATAAGTTCTTATATGATTCTGTTTTTATTTTATTTAAGGCTTTATTTTCAATATAATATATTCCTTGAATAATAAATTATTATATAAATTTAATTTTTGAATATGTAATTTATAAAGCTTATATAATTAAATAAAATATAATCATTTTATCAGGGTTCTACTAAAATATTAATATTTTATAATAATTCAGATATAGTATTGATATAATTCAAATATTATTTGAAGATTTGAGAATTCTAGAAGTATTATTTCATTAATATTAATATTATTTAAATTAGAGAAATATTATTTTATTTGTATTAATATTATATTTCTATTATATTATATCCCAGTTTATTCTATCAAAAAAATTTATTTAATAATAACTTTTCATTTCTAGTAATGAATTTATAATATAATTCTAAAAATTGATATGTATCATAAGTCGGGTACTCTACTTTCGGGCCACTTTTTATACCCAAAATATATCACAATGAAATTTTTAACTTTCTTATTTATGTATAGAATTCAATGAAAATTTGTATATATATAATTTAGATCGATTTAAACTTATTTTGAAATTTCTAGACTTGTAGGATTTCTCTGTATTGAAAATTAAAACTTCAAAATATTGATTTTTAAATTTGTATAGAAATCATATATAAATTTAAAACTTTTATAAAATCTTTAATAACTTTTTAACAATAATAATTAAAAGTAAACCATATATATTTTTAAGATATTCAAGCTTGAACCTATATAGAAATTCAAAAAGGAATTCAAAAAAATTAACAGATATAGATAGAGATATAGTATATAGTGAGTTTAGAATAGTATAAATAATCTCTGTCATTTTGAGGGTACCCCTATAAATATTTATTTATAAGAAATTTCCTATTTTTTCTGAATCTCTTATATTAAACTAAACATACTATAAATTTATAGAAAAATTCAATAGTTTATTTTTAGCAACTTTTATTAGAAAGTTATTGAAGATTTTATAAAAAATTTAAATTTGTATATAATTCCTATACAAATTTAAAAATCGATATTTTAAAGCTTTAGTTCTCAATATAAAAAAATTCTAAAAATCTAAAAATTTCAAAATAAGTTTAAATTGATCTAAATTATATATATATAAATTTTTATCAAATTATATTGAATATTAATAGAGATGTTAATGGGCCTAAAAAGTAATTTTTGGTGTAAAAGGGTGGCCCAAAACCCTGTTGGCCCGAAAGTAGGGTACCCGACTTATGAATCATTTGAATTTTTTAAATTCTATATCTGAAATTTTTATTTATATACCTAATGATATTGAATTTAAAGAATTCAATCAAGAACCTTTCAAAAAAATTATTAAATAATTAGTTTATATTAATATTTTAAATCCTTACATAGTTTTTTCTTTATTGAATAATTACTTCATTATATTCTTCAAAGAATTTTTATCATAAATCTCATAATATTTTATTTCATAATTTTAAAAAATTAAGTACAAAAGTTAAATGTATTATTTCAAAATTATATAAACAATAATAATGTAGACTAATGAATAATACTCTATCAATAAATATGCTATCTAGTCATATTCGAATGATATTCAATCAAAAATATGAGTCAACTATTATTTTATAATCGGATTACAGATTTATAATTATAGGGTATTCTTAAAGTATAATTTTATATTTTATTTCTATTGTTAAGAAAATAAATTGAATAACTCGAATGAATTTAATGAATTTAATGAATTTAATGAATTTAATGAATTTAATGTATCTAATGAATCTAATAAATCTCATAAATTTGATGATTCTAAGAAGTGTAATTAATTTAATCGAATTAATGTATTTAATGAAGTTATAAAATTTGATGCATCTGAGAACTCTATAAAATCTAATCTATAAAATCGATAAAATCGATAAAATCGATAAAATCGATAAAATCTATAAAATCTATAAAATCTATAAAATCTATAAAATCTATAAAATCTATAAAATCTATAAAATCTATAAAATCTATAAAATCTATAAAATCTATAAAATCTATAAAATCTATAAAATCTATAAAATCTATAAAATCTATAAAATCTATAAAATCTATAAAATCTATAAGAATCCAGAGAATTTATGGAATTCATGAAATCTATAGAATCTATGGATTTTGATTAATTGCTTTGATCTTTTCAATCTATTCAATCTATCAAATTCAAAGAATTAGAAAAAATTTAACCCTCTGAAGTACTTCAGTACACTCTCTCTTATCAATTCTTCCAATTACTTCTCTAATAATTTTATCGGAAATTCTTATTTAAATCCCATAATAAACTTTTGAAACGCGTTTTGATATACTCTTCAAAAATAATTTAATATTTGATATTATATATATTTTAATAAAGTCTATAAACTCTAGGATCTCTAAATCTGAGATTTATTATTTTACTCATTACATTCATTGATTTCTTTCAATCAATCAAAAACATTCATTCAAGTTCAAAATATCTTTTGAGATTTTGAATATCTATAAAATATTATAATAAATTATCTTCAATATATTGAGAAAGTATAATTTATCAGGAAAGCTTCATATTAAAGCTTTATATTAAATATAAAGCTTTATATTAAATATAAAGCTTTAATTCAAAAAGGATTTCATCTTATTTTATTTCGATTTTAAAAATATTTTATTCTTCTTAATTGACTTTCAAATGAATTTTACAATTTAATATTTTATGACTATAACTTGTAAATATATTAGAATTAAATCAAATTTGAATCATCTAAAATTGCTCAATTAATATATTTATATTTCTCAAACTCTATTTTTAAATATTATAATCTAAATCCTTTTCAATTTCTTAATACAGAATTTTTTTGAATATTTTCAGTAATATATTATTAGTTCAGTTTTCAATCGAAATTAATAAAAATTCTTTTATTTCAAAAAAATCATTTAACAGGTATAAATATTTAATAAGTTTAATGAATTCAATAAAAAGAATAAATTTAAGAAATTTCTAGAATCAAGGGATTTTTCATAATTTATCAAATAAAAAATGAAAATGAATAATGAAAAAGGAAAAGAGATAATGATATAAGAAGTTAGCTTTATTATCTCAAAGTTTTTATTAAAAACAAAGTTACCTAGATATGAATATAAAATTATAAGACTTTCGATTGTAGATAGCTATCATTATAGAACAAATAAAAATATAATATAATAGAAGTATGATAATAATATTAATAAAATAATATTTTTATGATTCCAATACTACTAATATTGATGGAGTAATATTCCTATAATATTTAAAAATTTAAATAATATTCGATAATCTAAATAGTACCCAAAAACCTGAATAATATTAATACTAATAGAATAGTATACCAGTGGGTGCACGGACTCACGAGATACTCAAGAGGGAAAGCATAATTAATTCTATACCAAAAAGAGCGATTTTAATAATTTAATTAAAATTGAAATTGTTGTTCAATTTGATTGAAATTAAAATATGTAGTTTTCAAGTATTAACATTCTATACATTATCAATTTTAAATCAAAGTAATCCAAATTGAAGTCTTGATAATAAAATATATAATCTCCTATTAAAAAATTTGATAGGAAAATATACTATTAAATTTTTGAGCTTAAATTTCACTTTTTTGAAATAAATCTCTAGTAAACTGGTTTTTGATATTTGAAAAACTATATATTACAATTTCAAAAGAATTCAATTATTTATTGAATTCGAAATGAATTATTAAAATTACTCTTTTGATATGAAATTGTGCTTTCCTGTTATATTGTCTCGTAAGTCCGTGCACCCATTAGTAATACTTCTATTTCTAAATAATTCCTAAATATTACTAATACTATATCTAAACCCTTATATAACATTAGTATCATACCCAATTAAGTACTTAAAAAAAATGTTTTTAATCAAATTTTATTAAATTTGTTTTTGTTTAATCATATAATATAATAATGATATAATATCAGGAATTAAGATATATAATTCTATTTATTTGAATTTTATAAATTATATATCATTAGATTGTATTGATATAATAATTTTGAATTTGAAAACTTATTATATATAGCATCAATTTTATTATAATAAATAATTATATTATATAAAAGTTAATTAACAATCAAATGATATTAACATTTTTGAATATATTTCTCTGTATTTTTGAATATCAATCTTTTTCACCCTAAACTTTTTTTAGGAAATGATCAAATAATTAATATTATAAACCTATTAGATATTTTGTATTATATATATATATTTATATCATCGATCTTATAGAACTTAGTTATAAAGATTCAAATTTATATAAACTAATCAAAAATATTATAATAGTATAAAAAGAGTAAATAATATTTCTATTATACTAAAGATATATATATTATATTTAATTAAAACGATAGTTTAAAGATTATATCCGAAATAAATATTCTATAGTATAAGAGTATTATAAGAATATCAGTTTATAATCTCATTTGTATTATTAAGATAGATATTATATTAGGAAATCGAAACTCAAAAATCTTGATAGTATAAGAAGCGAATCTAAATAGTATCCTTATAACAATTTTATGATTGGTTTAGATATAATATTTGAATCATGTTTTGGATTCAATATAATATATCTATTTTCAATATAACGAAAATGTTATTGAGATTTTATTTGTTATATTTTTGTTTTATTTTTGTAATTATATTTTCTAGATTCTATATTTGTAAATTGGAATTTTCGTAGATTTTTCAATCTATATTTATAAATGAAGATCATAATTTTAATTCGAAAATAAAAAGAAAGAATTCAATTTATTCTTGATTTACAATTATTGATAATTCCTCTAATCAAAGAATATTCATTTCTCAAAAAGAACTATAAAGATGTTTTTTAAAAATTAAAAGAAGATTCAATCATTAATAACTTTTTGTATATATATGAACAAGGGTATTTACTTCAAAGGAATGACTTCAATATAATGGCTACTAATAGTCGACTCTTATAAGCGGCCTCCTAGTTCCTAGTCGGGGAAAGCGGTTATCTCTGGAAAGCGGTTGTCCTTAAACAATTTGGTAGGGAAATTTATTCAATTCTTAAAAAAAGAATATTAGATTTTATATTATTGAATTACTATAATCTTATTAAATTCGATAATATAATTTATTATATTTAGTTTTAATTTTATTTATTATAATAGGTATAATGAATAAGTAATAAGAATTAAAATTTTATTAATAATTATATAATTTATAAAGATTGTAACTGATATAATTCAATTATTATAATATTTTCGAAGTTTTTTGAGGACAATTACTTTTCGGGGACAACCGCTTTTCCCAACTAGAAACTAGAAGGTCGCTTCTAAGAGCCGACTATTATATCAAAGGTATTTAGGCGAATGCGAAAGAGACTAGCTTTTTCAGTAGTGCCTATATAAGGCCTACTATTTCCCCCATTAGCTAGCTCTTTAGATTGAATACAACTAGACAATTAGGGGCCTATTCATAATAGGAACTACGTCTTTCGTATCTCTCTCGAACCAATAGTATAATATTATGATTTATTAAAAGTTTATAATAAACTTATTATGAATAATATCTTATATGAATTTAAAATTAAATATTATATAAATAAAGTTTTATTAATATATAATTGGAATAATTACAAAAATTATAATTATATATATGAATCTTTTAAGAATACTATCAATTGTTTTTTAAAAATATAAAATAATCATTAAATAATTTCTTCTTAAATTAATATTATAGAGATTATGAAATTTTAATTTTGTTATAATTCTAATAATACTTCAATATTATATAATAAATTAAATATTAAAATGAAATATTAAATTTAATATTATTCTCTTAATTTTTTTTAAAGTTTTTGATTAAATATAATATATTAATAAAATCAATAAGAAAAGAGAATAATAAATTCATAGCATTCTTTTACTATAGAATATTCAATTAAAATCTAATATTTCAATCATACTTTAATTAAATATAATATATCTATCTTTATTGTAATGAGAATATTTTTGAATTTTTTTTTTCATATTATATAATCAATAAAATATATAATATTATAATCATATTAGAGTTTTAATATAATTTTTATATTATATAATTAATAATATATTAATCTTAATATAATTTACTATAATCTCATTATAATTTTATTAAAAGGTTTTGAAAGATTTCTTAAAAGTATAATATTAGTACAATTCGAATATTATCTAGGGATTCAGAACTAATAATGGTTTTATTAAGGTATTTGAGTATTGTATTAGTATTGTTCAGGAATTCGAATGTTTCTTAAGAGTTCGAGAATTGTAGAAGTGTTATTATATTAGTATTATAAAAATATTATTTATTGATAGATTCAGAGGATTTACGAAAATCGATTCGTATTATATTATATAAGTATAATTATCTCTATAATTAGATCATTTTTATAATATATAATTATAAAACCCTTTTAATTGATTATAAGTAATATATAAAACTTTGAATTAATTAGAATATAGTTTTTTCGATTAAACTAAGGGGATAGAAAGTTTACAAAATCAAGATAGAAAGCTTTTTAGTTTATGAAACTATTTCAATTGAATATATAGTCTAAAAAGAAAGGAAAATGTAATTAAAAAAGAAATGATTAGATTAAATTAATTGAAGATTTTTGAAAACATTTATTAGTTTTGGGGTATGTTTTATAATAATAATAAAATTAATTAAAAAGATTAATAGAGATATATTTGGAATGGATTTATAAGTAATAATATAAATATCTAAGGTATAATTGTTTTAGATATTGTTCGATACCAACGGCTATTATTAGTATTGTATTTTTTATTGTATTATTTTTCAGTTTTTTTTTTCAGGTATTAATATTATATGGGAATTTGGGAATTATATCGATAATATTTGGAGATTCAGATATTATAGAAATATTGATAATATTTAGAGATTCAGATATTATAGAAATATTATTCTATTGATATTATTATTTTTCAGAGATTGAAATATTATTTAAAGATTCTAAAACTGTAGAAAAGTTATTAGAATTATTAAAATATTATATAATCAGAGATTCATATTTATACACCCCTTATCTATAATAAGAAGGCCTCAACAAATTGTTAATTTATTAACAATTTATAATTTTTGATAATATTTAATTCCTATAATTTTTATGCTTTTAATAATACAAATAGATATTTATAATTAGATTAAATTAATAATTATTTCAGATATTTTAAAATATCTTTATTTTTTGGAAATAAAAAATTAGAAAAAATTGACCCTATTTACTGGGAAGATTTCATACTAAAAAAAAGTTAACGAATTAATAAAAATTTAACGAATTGCTGAAGCCCCTTATTAATACAATAGGGTGTGAAAAGGATTGTAACTTTTGATTATATTTATTTTGAAAATATAAGCGAAATATAGTGCTATAGTTTTATAGTATTTTTATATAATATAATATTGATTTAGAATATAATCTCTCAATTACATTTTGAATTAAATATAATACCTAAAAATGTATTATCTATATTATTAAAATATTTTTTATTAATTTTTTAAGGGTTTAAAATTAGAAATTCACATGTTTATAACTGAATTTGATAAACTTTACAATTACCTCTACAGCTTAAGTAGGAATATATAATAATATCTTTATAATATCCCTATACGGTATAGTACTTAATTGAAAAAAATTATTTGAATTGTATTCCCGATTAATATAATATGTATATTTCTGATATAATAGAAACGTTGCTTATATTTCGTATATTATTAGAATATTACTTACTAGCTTCTATAACATTCTTATAATTATATCTTATAGATTCTAAAACTATAAAATTAAATCTTCCTTAATGGCCCAAGTAGGAATATAGAACGGTACCCTTACTATACCCTATACAGTATAGTATTTAATCGGGATACAGTATCTAAACTATATTCCTCATTAAATATAATATATATATTCCTAATATAGTGAAAGTATTGTTTGTATATTATTAAAGTATTATTCACTAATCTCTATAGCTAATCTCTATAGGCTCTAAAACTATTGGCTCAACTTTCTATAGCTAGTCTTTATAGGCTCTAAAGCTAGCTCTTATAGGCCTTATAATACAAGTCTAAAAAAAAGAATTCCTATTGAGTCTTTGATATTGAATACTTAGTAATCTTTTAAAATAGATCTAGCTAGAAAAAAATATTATTTAAAAAACTTTGAAATATAAAATCAAAAAATCTAATATAATTGATTATTAATTAATTTTTATATAGTCTTATTATTTATTATATTAAGGATTTATTATAAATATAATAACCTTTATTAATTCGAAATTATTATATAAGTAAAGTCATATATATATATATAATTTATTAAATTCGAATAATTCAAATTATATATATTAATCCCTGAAATTATATCATGAATTGGATTTCAGGGATATAAAATTAATATTGAATAAAATTTTAATTTTCTTTTTTTTCAATTAATATTAGAGAATTAATTATATTATTATTCTATTAAACTTTTAATAATATCATTATATTATATATTTAATTTAATATCAATTTTAATATAATTCCATTAAAAGCTTTGTTTCTCTAAATCCCTAATTAGATATAGTTCGAGTACCGTACAGGGTTTGAATACAGTACTAGTACTATTTAAATATTGTTCAGGAGTTCGAGAATTGTTTAAGAATTCCAATACTATTCAAGGGTTCGAATACTATTCAAGGATTTCGGAATTGTAGAAATACTATTTCATTAATACTAGCATTGCATTTCTATTGTATTATCTCCTGGCTTGTTCCGTTAAGGTTTATAATTAGTTTTTATAAAATATCATTAATTATTATATTAAAGCTTTATTACAAATATAATAAATCTTATGAATTCGAAATTATTATATAAATATACTTTCATATATAATTATACATTAATAAAACTTAATAATTCAAATTATTTGTATTAATCCCTGAAATTTTATTATAAATCGATTTTTAATACTATAAAACTAATAAGTAATATAATACGATTTCTCTTCATTTTATTTTCATAGATATTTTAAAATATATCATATTATTATTATATCAAAGTTCTAATAGCAGTTTTATAATATATAATTGATTTAATATTAAATTTAATATTATCTTAATAAAAGCTTTTTTTTCTAAATTCTTAATCAGATTTAGTATTAATATTATTTAAAGATTCAAATATAATATTAACATAATATAGAAATTTAAATATTGTTCAAGAATTGAAAAATAATTGAAACATTCTTTTATTAATATTAATATTAAAGGGATGTTCAATCGAAAATCTTTCGATTTTTATTTAAATCAATTATATATCGATATTTAAAAAACGTCTTTTTATTGTTTCTTCGCTTAAGTGATTTAAGAAAATTGAAAAGTTTTTTTTCAAAAAAAATGAAATTATTATTTCTTAAAGCTAAATACTATAATTGTTTTATTCTAATACTTATTGAGTTCATTTAATATTCTTAAAAACAATATAGAGATTATAATATATTATCAAAAGAAAATTCCTTAATATTGGATTTCATTTTCAGAAATCCGTTATTAATTGATTTCTTTATTTTTCTTAATAATTAGAAACAATAATTAATAAATTTTATAATAAACGATATTTAGTATAGGAATATATAAAATAATATAAAGTTTGATTTCATTGAATATAGAATTCATAGAATCTCTTCTTGTTTATATTTATTAAATAGTAAATTATAAATATTATCAATTACAAAAATAAAGGTTCAAATAATAGTTATAAATAATTTCTTTGAATATCGGAGGCCTGCGAGCCCCCTGGTCTCTCGCTTTTTTGAAAAGTATTTTATAATTAAATTTATAATTATGTTTATAATTATAAAAATTTAACAAAGAATCTTCCTTAAAAACTCATAAGCAAAATAGGTTTATCTCAATACATTACTTTTTTTCGAAATTCTATATAGTTTTCAATTTTATCTATATTTCAATTTTATCTATATTTCAATTTTCTTTATATTTCAATTTTATTTACATTTCAATTTCATTACTCAATTACAAAAGCTATAATATTTAAATAATTTTTATGAATAATAGGATTACTATATTCAATATAACTCTCTTTTAATTAAATATATAAGCTTTAATTTTAATTATACTACTTAAACTTTAATCCTTGAAAAAAACCCTAGTTGAAGCTAGCAATTTAAAAAAAATATCATTTGAAAGTCTTTAATTTCTTTTATATAGTTATCATTTTTATTCTTTTTTTTTCCAATTTATATTAAAATAAATAAACTGATTTCAATAATTTCATAAGAGAAGCTTAAAGTTATATATTATAAAATTTATATTATATGACTTTAACTCTTTAGAAAAATCCTAGTTTTGAAACCAGTAAAACTTTTTTTTCGATAATTACTATAGATTTTTATTAAAGAATGAAAATAAATGTTTTTTTAGATAGAATAATAAATCCACAATCAATAAACATTCTCTGATTTTGATATTAGATATAGACTAGAATGATATTTATATTAGATTAAAAATTATAAAAGATTTTCTTAAAGAATATAATTTTCAATTTATATACAAATGTATTCCTTATCTTATTATACTTAATTCTTTTTTATAGTTTCAAATTAAGAATAAATATAATATATATAAAGAATTGAATTTTAATATCAAAGAAGATAAGAGAAAGATCTTTATTTGCCTTAATATTTACAGTTATAAAATTAATTATAAAGTCTAGAAATTCCTTTAATCATTCTATATTAAATATACTTATATATTTACTCTTAGTATTATATATTTAAATTATTAAATTAACTTTTAAAACTATTGAATATATTCAAGATATTGAATCTTTTTTACCATATATGATTTATTGATTTTAATCAGAGATTTTGAATTTTATAGATAAATAAAGCTAGAGTTTTATATTTAGAAAATCATTCGAAATTTTTAGCCTAACATTTAATATTATCTTTATAAATATAAATATCAAATTGAAGAAAATAATTCCAAAAAAAGTTAAGTATATATAATAAAATCAAAAATGTCAAAATATCTCAATTTTAGAATATTATACTCATTCGATAGATCTAAGCAATTACATTATAAAATTAAAAATAGCTTACTATATCAATTATTATTCATATGATAGCATTTTTTCATATAAATAATCATAATAATCCTGGAGATATTAGAAATAGTATAATCACACTATAGAATATTAAATAAATAATAAATCTTTAAGACTTTAAAAATTATTCGAATTATATTAAACTTAAGAAACTAGATTCTACTCACTTATTTGTATATCGAAAATAAATAGATTAAAAGATAAGAAACAGTTTTAATTAATTCTTGATTTAAACTTTCATTAATAACTTGATCTTCAGAACTAAATTTGAATATAAAATCTACAAATATTAATATTTTCTTGATAAAAACTATATTATCTTTATAATAAGTTTATCGAATGTATAGATTTATAAAATTATTTCAATATTAGAGTTAGAAATTCAATATAACATATAAAATATATTTAATATTCTTCTATATAATATAAACTAAATCGAAATCTACTTATAATAAATTATAGAATATTATATAAATAATTTAGTCTATTTGATTATTCTTTCTCTATACTTATATATATCGAATAAATAATAATTTAATTAATCATAGAATATTCGATTATTTCGAAGAGTAGGCTTTATAGTGACCGAGTATATATTATTATCGAATATTAAGATTATATTAAAACTCATATAGATTATCTATATATTTCTTAATGAAAACTCGGATTTCATTTAATAAGTTTTATATTATTCTATTTGTTTTCAATTTAAATTCGATAAAAATAAGTTTACATATTTTTTGAATTTTTATTTTGATATAAGATCTATATAGACATTTATTATATATTAAAAATATTAACATTTATTAATAAAACAAGGGAAAATCAAGAACTTTTCATTTTATTGAAATTTAATCTTATAAATCATAATATTTTTTTGTTTCAAAAGTATAAGAATTATTAATTCTTAGTTTCTTTTTATATAACGAAATCACGTTTAATATTCTACTTAATATTAACGACTTTAATGTTTCTTTTTATTTTTATAAATAGAGCAAAATGACTATTTTTAGTATAATTTTAGTATTCGATAATTATCTGTATTCTAGTATTATAGATATATATATATATATATAGGAGTTCTTTAGCTCATCTAATATCTTTTATCAAGATATATTTTCTATAACCCGTTGCTAAACTTCGGATATAATCTTATTATACTTTTTCTATCTATTAGTATCATAAATAACTCTAATATTTATCTATTTAACTTATTTTTAATATTGTAATTCTATATTTATGAAGAACGTTTATAGTCTAACTAGAATAATTTATTCAAATTTTTAATCTAGTAGAGTTGTCTATCAGTATATTAATTATAAAATCTGATTGAATCTATAGCTTTAGAATACTAGAGATTAACTTTTATAACTTTAGAAGAAATATAACAATTAGCTTTCTTTTTGTTTCTTATCTTTAAGTTATTTTTTTCAAATATCCTTTTATCTCTATATTTATAATAAATTTTATTAATATTATCTTCTTTAGAGCTCTTAGTTTGATATTTTACTTTATATTCAATCAAACCCTCGTAATTATATATTTTAATATTATTCTTATATTATTCATTAGTTTTATTAATTCTATTTAGTTTCTACATATTAATTTCTTTATTATATATAAATTCTAACTTTTATAATCTATTTATTTATCTATTAAAAGCAGACAAAATTCTTATTTGATTATAATTATAATCAATTCAAATTTAATAAAGAGTATAGTAAAAATCTTATGATTTTTGCTGTAAATCATTATATATTTAAAATATGTCTTTTAATATATTTAAAACAATTTTAAAATCCTCTTTAATTTCTAAGCATTTAAAGAATAAAAAATATTAATATGAGTAGAATTGTAATAAAAAACGTGATTTTAGATCATATCTAAATTCAATGAAAATATAGGTTTTATTACTTGATTTTATATTATTATTAAAATAAAAGTTCCTTTTAATATATTATCAATATTATTAGTTGAAAACTTGTTTATTTCTTGAATACGAGTAATTATAACTTTATTATCTCTTTATATATAATTTAGAATAATTTATTACTCTATATATTTCTTTTACTAAATCATAATATTAATATTAGATTTAATACTTCTATACTTTTTAATAATTTTATCGTAATCTTATTATACTATTTTAAATTAACGAAATAAATTTTTGCTTTATAATTTAATAGATTACATTTATTTGCTTTTCTTTCGTTTATTTATAATATTGTTCTTATCTATATTCTTTTTCAATAGGTAGAGGGAATCCTCTAATTTCAAAGTTTATTTATAATTATAATAGAAATAAGTCTTTCTAACTAAAATTATAAATTCTTATAAAATAGATGTATAAGATTCTTATTAACAAATAATAAAATAGTAATCTAATATTATATCTTTTAAAGCTTTTTATAAAGTATTGAATTAAATCAATATAAGACAATTTATTTCCTAAGTATAATAATATAAGCGAAGTATTGATTTAGGAGTCTCTTAATTAATAGATCTTTTCTATAAAACACTTGATTTCTTTTAGACTATATAATGAATACTCGTAGAGCAGATGATAGAGCTAACAAATAGTTAACTCATTTGAAGATACTTAGACGCTCGTAGATAATTTATAATCGATATTTAGATAAAGCGAAAGCTTATCGAGAGAATGTTTATAAAATCATTCTTTAAATTATATGAGGTATTTTAATAGTATGATAAGAAAAAATATATTAAATTTGAAATTTGTATATTACTAAATACTAAAAGAGTTTCTGCTTATATGTATTTATTAATTATATAAAGTTTAAATGCTATGAATTCGATCTCTTCTCTTTCGTCAATTCTCTTTCACTAATACTTTTTCGCTTAAATATAATGTATTTCGTCTACAACATATAAGTTTAACAATAATGTCGATATAATATTCTTGGAATACTTGAGATAAGCTTCATTCATTTCTAATCTATTATCTATGTCTCCCTTAACGATGTTGGTGGAGGTATTTGAGGGTACATGTAAAACCCCAATCTCAGCGGCAAAAGTTTCACTCACTACTATTCATTACAACTGTAGTGCTCATGTTAATCAATACTCTAAAGAAATCTCACAATTGCAATTAAAGTTATACAAGATTTTCCTCCACTTCTATCTTGACTTATTAACAAGTGGATGCAAAGGCATTGACATGTTTAGACTTGTAAATTCTTCTCCTTTATGAACTCTGAAGGAATAAATAGCTAGGTATTAATTCCCGTACCCACCATTCCCACGACTAAACCTTAATCCGACTTTATCGACAGCGTCTACCTTGTTATATTATATCTTTGATGATAACAAATAGGAGCTCGAAGATAGAACAGAAATATTTCCACTACACACTTACTGCATTACAGGCATTCCACATCCAAGCATTCCTGCCTTATAAAACCACCAGCATCGATTACCAGCATCAGGCATCATCATCGAATATTCCACCAAATCTCTCTTTCAACTCCCCACCCCAAGACTTCTGCACGTCATCATATAGTCCCTGAACCTCCCGAATCAATCCATCAATCACTTCTAAATCACCATTTACCCACTCTACCAGATCCATCGCATTAAAAACCAAGTTCTCAATACCAATCAAAGCCTCATCAACCTGCTGACTCTTCCTCAATGTCTCCGCAAGATCCTTCTCCAAATTCTCGATTTCCCTTTCTAAATCTTTGTGCCATTTGCTTTGAAATATCTCAAGATAAATGTCTTCTTCTTTCATCCTTGCTGCAAAGGAATACATACGTTCTTTCTTCTCTCTTGCCTTGGTCTTCATTTCATCAAGTGTCGCTTTTTGTATGCTCGATTTCGTTTGAAAATCGGTACTTATCTTAAGGAGAAGTCTAGCCGCATCATCTTCCTCCTTTAATATGCGTTGCTTCTTCGCAATCAAGAGACAATACGGGACAATCGTACGAATTTCCTCTTCTCTCTTTCGTTTTCTATACTCGCCAATACTGAAGTAAGAATTTATAGGTGCCAAATTGTTCGTCAAGTATGATGGGTTTGGTAATTCATTGGATATGGTTTCCTCAGTAAAAGCAGGTCGCATTGATGGTGATATTCGCCCTGAAGTTTTCACCAATTCTATGTGAGCTTTCCTTATCGCTACATCCCCATGTAGTTTTGCCAAAAGCGTATCAGTGGTGAAAAGAGAAGGAGGGACGGCAGATGAGGGGTTCGAGATGATAGGCGGAGAGGAAAACATGCTGTCGAGTCCATTTTGTTCTGATCGGTTACCACGAGCGACCTCTGGAGAATCGACATATCTGCTGGAATCCAGAGTTTCAGAATTTGCATATCGGGGGGTGTGAATGTGTCGATGATTGCCATTTGTATCTATGTCTTTCTCGTTGCCGTAGAATTGTTGACTATCACGATCATCATGATGGCTCTGGCTGGTATCCTCATCATGCCCATTAGGGTCATTCATTTCTGTATCCTGGCTGCTATGGAAATGTGGACTATCGCAATCATCGTGATAGTCCTGGTTGTTCTCGTCATCATGATGGTTCTGGCTGGTATCCTCATCATGCCCATTAGGGCCATTCATTTCTGTATCCTGGCTGCTATGGAAATGTGGATTATCGCAATCATCGTGATAGTCCTGGTTGTTGTCGTCACCAATCTCGTTAGGCTCTTTATGCTCGCCAGAATCGCCAAACCCTGCAAGCTGATCAAACTCATCGTGCTCATCAAACTCATCGTGCTCATCACCATCGCCCGGAAATTGCTTTCGACTACCATTCCTGTCCACATTTACTGTTCTTGCCAAACGCACATTCTTTTGAGAACTTCTAAACCTCTGTGAAACAAGAGTACCATGCGCGACCGATTTTGGTGAGTGGCGTCCATCTAAACTATCCATCAACGACCGCATATCTTCCTCATTTGATGATTCTTCATCGCTCGGAATAACATCATCCTCTAATATTGAATCACAAACTTTTGAAACGTCTGGTGCAGTGAAAGAGGTCAAATTTGCAGATGCAGACAGAGGCCGAATGCTTCTAGCATATCTTCGAAATAATTGAGCCTCCAACTTTTCCACCAATTGTGACAAACTTAGGCTCTTCTTCTTAAATACCTTATTAAGCTTGATAAGGGCTCTTAGCGATTTAAGAATCTTCTCTCCCAAAGCAAAAAATAGTTCCCACACTGAAAGACTCAACCGTGAAGATAACTTTTCCACTTCAGCTTTGGTTCTTTTCTTGAAATCTGGAGAACTGTATGTACTTTCGAATTCATGTTTGCTCATATTTATGATGATTTCAACTGAGCAATCGTCGAAAGTTTCCTGAACCCATCGGCCAAACGATGGATAAGGTGATTTCGGTCGGTTGAGGGATATTTGCGTTGCATAAGAGGAGCGTAGTTGATTCCAGAGATTAATTGTTTCTTGTACATTGTGCGCAGTCTTGGCGTATACTTTGGTAAATTTTTGCCATGTTTCACGAGTATTGTCGCAGGTATTGGATATGGAAGGAGAAGGCGAGATGTTTGAACCATGAGGTAGAGAACAAGAAGGAGAAGGAGACAACGATGGTGAAGGAGACAATGATGGCGAAGGAGAAGATGGAAGAGAAGTTGAAGATGGAGGAGAAGGTGAGGAAGGTCGACGATCATTTGGTATCGGGTTGGCTCGTGAATTTCGCAGCAGAGACATGGTTGTGGATGAATTTGTTATCAATTTCAAAGAGAGGAGAAAACGAGATGGAATTTGCGATACCTTCTTATCCTCTTGGAAAGACCTCAATATTTCTTTTGGCGTAATTGACGGTATTCGGAAAAAAACATTGTGCGTGTATACATGAGAAAGGATGCGATGATAGTATTAAGATGTCGAAGTTAGGATTGAGGTCAACGATTAGTAGAAGAAAAGGAGTCGCTGATGATGGTTATAATCAAGAATAAGAAGAAGAAATATTGTCATGATCTAGTAATTGATTCTGGTACCGTACAGTACCTAACTACTCAGAGAGTAAAAGAGTCGATAGGTCCTTCTCTAAATGGAACGCACAGTGAATGATGTTGTAAATATTTACAACGTTTATTTTTCTGTATGAAGTAAGTGGATACGTACTTAATAAACATACATAAATGTTGTAAAATTTTACAACATTCAGGTGGTGGTAGATCATATCAAGATAGTTGCTACTCGTAAAAGAAATGTTGTAAAATTTTGCAACATTCGAACGATGCTCAATCCACTACAGATGCATGACATGAAGTAATGAAATTTGGGGGGGATTTATCCTCAGGAGGAAGAAAGATTACCAGAAATTGAAGATGAATTTGATCTTGAACTTTCGTATATCCGTACTCTATAGTACTTGAGAAGAGAGAGTACTAAGTAATTGTTATGTGATAAGAATAATTGAGCTGAAATATACATCCAACGATTGATGAAAGATACATGATTCGAGGATGAGTACTCGATCTCTGATACAATCACGTGAATTCGCGCTTTAACCAATCGCGAACTTTGCTTTCTTTTAAAAGGTAATTACGTTCAATTACGTATCTTCTCCCCAGGCTAGATAATTATGAACAATCATTGACAACGACAACGAGAACGACAACCACAACTTTACAGTCGTTCATCATAATCTAGTTCGACAAATCAAGGACCGAATTATCGACCAACCACGACTACATTGAAACCATCGCAAGATTTTTCCGCACCTCAACAGCAACGGCACAGAAGCACAAAGCGCGATGTGCAGCGGGCATACTAGTCAAATTACGCATCAGCAAATAGACCAGAATTGTAACACCCGAAATGAACTTTACCATGACGTTAGTTTTGGACCGGCCTACATGGTTTATTAGGATGAATAGCAGGAATTTTCCTTCACAAACCTTTGCAACAAATCAGTTGGCGCTCGAAAGGGAGTATTGGAATGCCGATTGAACCAGGGATGGCATTTTGATTCGTTTCGGTTTACCCAAGGTCAAATCTAAAACAACTTTTCACCGATGCCTGTATACCTATGCGATCTGTCAAAGGTGTCTGGTTGACTGCCATAGAGGAAAGGTACCGCTCTTGACCAGCGAAATGTAAATCAATACGAATAGAGATCCTAATTCTCTCTTATATAGCTCTAACCAAGATCGAGCAGTCGAAATATTAAGTCGAAGCAATAGGACATACAAAGTTTGGAAGATCTTCTTCAATTGTCGCCGTTGGTTCCTCGCGATCTTATATTTCAGTGTACGGGAAAGATCTTGTCTTAGATGAGAAGACGATCCAACATTTCATCCCACCATATTCTTAATGGAATAAGAACAGGTCTCTTCAGAATACCGAGCAACTTATCAAAGATACTATTGAGACAGATGTATATGGTGGATGGTCAATTTGCTTCTACAACATTATTAGAGGCTTGGAATGGAAAGATATTCGAATAATACTTCATCTTTGATCAATTGGTTCCCGTACACAACTTATATCCACGACTGCGGTTAGTCATAGATGATGCTTTTGCATGCCACTCCAACCATAACCATATTGAAGCTGCATGTCAGATAAGAGCGGTTTGGATTGAGTGTCTTCCTCCATATTCCCCAGCTTCAATCCTGTCGAGGAGAACTTCAATGCTTTGAAGCTTTCGCACAACACTACTACCGCAAATACAGAAGGATTCTCAAAAATTATCGGAGCTATTTGAAATGAGCCGTACGCAGGACGAAGTATAGGCCCCAAGCAGCAATTAGAATAGAAACCTACTACACAAACAGTGTAATTAAAAATATCTGATTTGCATCTTCAGCTCTGAATGTTATATTTTCTTTGATTTTTAGAGCTTGTCTTCAAACATATAGAGATCGAAGATGGTAAGGAACTTTGTACTCATCTGTACTGCTGTGATGACTACTACTCATTATGAGCTTGAGTGAGGAATATTCAGATACTACTGCTAAGAACTGTTTCGAAAAAATTCTAATACAAGATTTTTTGAAAAAAAAAAGATTCAAGACGTTTTGTGCCATTGAAGGTTGTATTGACTACTAGATATATAACGGATAGTCATCGAATAGATTAGGAGTACCAGGGAGCTCGGGTTTATATAACATTACATGTCGCCACGTATATAACACAACAATACATATGCGGGTAACTATTCACTCAAGGACATTAATGTCAGAATAACAGAATATTATAATACTTCTTATCTCAAGCATCTCTTCTCAACCAGAAGTATATTTCTTCCTTACAAACAGCAAAATGACTATATTTAAAATGCTGAAATTATAGATCGATCTATTGCTATAGCTTTAATCATTCTATAATCTAGCGGAAATGATGACTAAAACTAGAGCATCAAAACGATTAACAGATCCGGCATTGAATATCTCTCCATCACCTAAAACCCTACTCGAAGTAGAGCTCTCAACAAAAAAGCTATTATGACTAGATAGGAAAACAAATGAAGGAATTAAGGAAATATCACTTAATGATTGATATAAATATTATAAAAGAAATCAAATTATTAATTTCTTTTTAATAACGGAAAAAACTCCTCGTACTTATAGTAACCATCTTAAAAAACTCATTTCTAAAGAACTATTTTTTATTATTATATAGAAATCTAAAAGTTTATATATTTCTAGAATTATTATAATCCTTTCATCTTTATATTTATTAACTAAAGCTTATTAATCTATATATTCTTTAAATAGTTTTTTTAAACTAAATATTTATAGTTATAAATTACTTGTATTATAATAATATAATTTGTAGTAAACGTTATATATAATTCTTTTTAAGTATAGTAATTAATCAAAATATAATAATCAATAAAATATAGAGATATTTGTTTTTTTTATCAAATTTACATATTAGGGTAAGTATGAGATAGCAGAGTGAATACTACAGCCCCCTCTAGTGTAGTTTATAGCTTTCTAGTATTTTAAATAACTTCAATCTTTTATAGGAAATATAATCAAGCTTTTTATTCTTTTCAATATATATTTAGTCTTTTTTCTAATAACCTATATAAAAACAAATGAATATAATTTCCAATCTCCTTTTGATTTCTTATAAGTTATAAGGTACTAGCTTTGAAAAACATTTTTTAAATACTACAAATTACTTTATCCTTTTCAATACAATATATTATAGTTCTCTATAATGTCTTTATTAATAGTTTATAGACTATAATACCTTTTGAAATTCCTTTCGACCTTTCGATTTCTCTATTCTCAATCTCCGAATAGCATTACTTTTTGAAATCTTTTGAACCTCTTTCGAAATCATCTTTTTGAAAACCTTATTCGAATGATTTTTCGAATCTTTTTCGAACCTTTTTCCTTTTTTCAATAAATACAATATTCGACCTTTTAATTTATACTACAAGTCAACCTACAATTACTCTCTACAATATCATTTTAAGTTTACGTTTTTAATAATATTATTAGAGCTATAGAGCTCTAGAGTACTATATAATGACTCAATATTAGCTAGGGATTTTATTATATAATATAAAATATTCAGATTATTTTAATATTTCCTTTTGAATTCGAATAAGTTATTTTTTTCTATATCTACTCTTTTAATTCTTTGATTAGTATATTATATATAATTTCAATTTCAATAGAGATATTATATATAATGTAATAATAGAAAAGATAATTCAGACTTTATATACTATAAGATTAAAAAGTAGATAGTATATTATAATTATTAGCTTGAAAGCTAGTTCTATTTTCGAGATAATTGGTTTTGAATTTCAAAAGATAATTTGATTTTCTATACAAAAGTATATAGTTTCTTTTGAAATAAATTAGATAACAAAATAATTACTATAGCCCTTTCTAATATCTTAAATAGCTTTAATCTTTTATAGGAAATATAACCAAGCTTTTCACTCTCTTTAATATATATTTAGTCTCTTTTCTATATGTTAAAACAGTTGAAAATAATTTCTTTTAATGAAACATTCTTTATTTTAATAAGTGTTTAATTAAAATCATTTACTCTTCCTTTTTCAATTCTAATTGATTGTTATAAAACTGATTATAAAATGATTTTAATCAGAAATTAGGATTTATAGAAAGATACTTTAATTTTAAAAAAGCTTATTTCGAGATCAATTATATAGAATATTATACGAATATGAATAAATTTTACGAATCAAATAAACCGTATTTATACTTCAATATTATTTTTAAGATAAAATAATATATAATAGACCTAAGTATTGATGAATGAAAAGATTAAGCTATTAGATTAATAAATATTAATTTAAAGAATTTCGGCTTTATTATTATAATTAATAAATTTATTTTGATATTAAATAAATAATCTAATAGAATTCTTATAATTGAAAAGTTATAAAACATCTTAAATGAAAGTATAAATATTTAATCTTATTTATTAAAATCCGAGTTTTATCTTAATTTTAAAATAGATAAAGATTATACTCTATACTCTATATTCTATTGATTTATAGCATTTATAGGTTTTATATATGAATTGTTTTAATAGACTATAATAAAAACCAAGCGTTCTTATTTATTTATATAATTCTTATTATTAAAATATTACTTGAGGTTTTAAAAAGTAAGACTAAAAAAATTAATACTATACTATAAAAATTAAATATAAGAATCAGAATTATTATATAAGTTTTATTTTGAACATTGAAAATCTTTTAAAATTATTAAATGATTATCATGGAGGTAATAGCTATATCTAATGATTACTTTGATCTGGGAATAGGTATGTAAAGTAATAATAAACTAGATTGATTTGAGGTATAATCCTAATAATTATATCTGTTTTATATACTCTAATCGGGCAAGGTATTTGTCTAATTAGGTATATAGGGTATACAAATGAAATGAATGAAATAGTATTAGTAATCATGGGAATGAATACTTCAAAGGAGTACCGGGATTAGTGCTTGTAAGGTTACACTATATAGTGAATTCCGTGACAATGATTTTATATCAAATCATATCTTTTTACTTATATTATCATCCATTTATCTAATTTTATTGATTCTTATACTATTACTATTAATTAAATATTTAAATCCTTGATTCAGCTTTTAATAAGTTATTATATCTATAATATTATATTTTCTAATAATTTAACTTTTTATTAAAAACATGCTTTATAATATTACGTTTTGATTAGTATTTGAATAAAGATTTTATATCTTTATTAATAATATAATGAATAAATTAAATATTGATATGTATTTTATTCATTATAATTAAAAGCTTGAAATCAGTATTATTTTAGAGATTAAATTAAAATCATTTTAATTATCTACGGTGTCTCTATTAGTATTAATAAAATTTAATAAACTTATTAATTTTAATATATATATAGTTCTTGAAAAGGAGTTTGAAGAGATTAACAAAAAGTTTTATAATTAATTTTTATTTATATTATATATTGGTATTCAAATTAGATTAACTCTAATGTATAGCGCCTTATTAGCTTAGATAGTTTTCCTCTATGATTATATATTCAGTATTTAATACTTTAATAATAATAATAATAATAATAATAATAATAATAATAATAATAATAATAATAATAATAATAATAATAATAATAATAATAATAATAATAATAATAATAATAATAATAATAATAATAATAATAATAATAATAATAATAATAATAATAATAATAATAATAATAATAATAATAATAATAATAATAATAATAATAATAATAATAATAATAATAATAATAATAATAATAATAATAATAATAATAATAATAATAATAATAATAATAATAATAATAATAATAATAATAATAATAATAATAATAATAATAATAATAATAATAATAATAATAATAATAATAATAATAATAATAATAAAATATAATCTTATTTTCTTTTCCTTCTATCTCTTATTATTATCTTCTTTCTTTCTTTTTCTTCTCTCTTCTTTTTTTCTTAATTACTATTTTCTCCTAATGATTCTAATTGTTATTACTATACAATAAGAATCCTCTACTTCTTAATATATACTTTAATTAAGATCTAAATTATTCATTCATTTATAATATAAGTATAATTTTCATTTTTATGTCTTTTTCTATTCTCATTTCCTTATTATTTTAAATCTTTAATACAACAATCAATAAAAGATAAGGAAAGTTATACTGTATTTATTTATTATATTATAATACTTTATTTCTATAACATTATTTTAGTCCTCTTATTAAACATCCAGTCAAAGTTATTAGCTATTATATTAATTGAGATATCTCGATATAAAGTTTAATACTATGTTAAGCTTTCTATAAGTTATATATTAAGAAGTTTTTAATATTATAGAAAGAAAAATAAATTTGGATTTGGAATATTAGAGTTAATTGTTGAATATAATTAATAAAATAATACTTATAGTTCTAATAGAATCTCCTTTTAATAAATTTCAAGATAAAATATAAACTAAAGATCTTTAATAAAAGATTTAAAATATAACATAATCTATAAATGAAAATGAATCTTTTTGCTAATATTTCTAAAAGAAAATATATTCTAAAACAATTCTTTTATTCTAAGAAAATTATAATCTATTTAAAACTGAGATATATTTATAAAATTTGAGTTTTAGTATTAAGATTATTAGTATCAATGTTTCAATTCATAGGTATTGAATATATTTTCTAATTCGAATAGATTAGATTATAATTGATTTTATGATATATCTTAACGTATAATTATATAAAGAATCTAGGCATTATTATTTTTATTATAGGTTCTAATATAGTCATATTATAAATAAATTATAGAAAAGAATTTAATGATAATGTTATAGAAATAAGAGAAATAAAATAGATATATTTAGTCTATAATAAGTATGATTTTATAAAATAATAATGTTATTAACAAAAGAAAATCAAAATTCCTTTTACTTTATAATAAATATAAAAAGATATAAAAGATAATAATTAGGAAGCTAGAGCATTAAAATAATATAATTCTTAATATTTTCTTTTTAATTAATTAGTTTAAACTTATTAGAATACAAATAGAATAAAGAATATTTAAAATATATATAAAATTACTTGAGATATATTTAATGAATTGAATAATAAAATATTCAAAAAAATAAAAGAAATAATAATAAAACTAGAATTATACGTATTATATATATATTGAGATTTAAGTTTTAATAATATTCAAGAAACACTTATTTTTATTATTTTATTTCAAATATAAAAAAAGATAATATTAAAAATTAAACTATTATATATATCATTAATTCTAAGATTTTTTCTCGAAATTCTTGAAACTTTATTAAATTTGAGATTCTAAACATTAAGAAAGTATAGTAAGTATAAGTAATATTTGTAATTTCAAGAACTAAAAGAATTACAAGTAATCTATAAATTCAAAATAAAGAAATTTAAAACTTTGTATTTCTTAATCTAAAAGTTTATATTAATTTTTTATAATCTTTTTAGAAGAACAATTCGCGTTTTACTGATTTTTAATATAATTCTTTATACTTTATAGAAATTATAAACTCCAAAGTTAATAGATTAAAAAATCTTCAATCTCTTGATTTATTATTTAATAATTCTAATTATATAAATAATATGAATACATATCTATTTAGTATTACGTTATACTCCTATAGAGGATTTTATTATAAAATCTGAAATTTTACATTGAAATAATATTAATATTAGTAAACTTGTATTAGTATACTAATATTAATATCAATATGGAAATTGAAATTAAAATCTATTTTCTATTAATTTTAAAACTATCTTTATATCTATAATATTTATCGAATATATAATTAATTATTTCCTTTTTTTATAGATAATTCAATTTCTTTATAGCATTTTTAATAATTTGTTTTACAATATTAACTTTATCAAGAAATGTTAATTTTTATTTTTACCTCGATTAGAATCTAGTTCAAAATAAAATAATATAGTTATATAGAATTAATAATATACTTATTACTTGTTTGAACTCTATTTTGATAATAAAGAAACCTAATCATAATATAATTTTATAGAAATCGTTATTCTTAAGCAAAATTCAATCGAAAGATATTAAGGAATGAGATTTTTAAAAAAAATCGTTATTAATTCAAATATGATTTTAGATTTTTTATAATATTGTCTTATTAAACTCAAATCTGCAAATAATAAATTAATTAAATACCTTATGATTTATAATTATATTATTATAGAATTTCATCTCATTTAATTTAAAGATTAAAAATACATATTATAAGATTTGAATATCAAATAAATGAGAGTAAATTGAAAAGTAAATAAAAATTAGAAACTTGATTATTAATAAAATAATTATCAATAAATTCAGATTAATTTATTATATCTTAAATTATTATTATATATAATAAAGGAGATAGAAATGAATATAAAATAATTAATTTATATATAATATCAAGGGAGTATTTATACTATTATTTCAATACTATTAATATTATTATTTCAATACTATTATTTTAATACTATTATTCAATACTATTATTCAATTCTACTATTCAATTCTACTATTTAATTCTACTATTTAATTCTACTATTTAATTCTACTATTCAATTCTACTATTCAATTCTACTATTAATATTTTACTATTAATATTCTATTATTTATACTGTATTATTCATATCCTACTATTTATATTATAAATATAATTACTAATCGTCGGAAAAGAGGAATTTATATACTACGGATTCTTAGAATTTCTTTTTTCCTATGAATTTTTAAAATATTATTAAAATCTCATAAACTTATAGACTTAAAATTATTTTTTTCGATGACTAATATTAGTATAAATAGTAATACAATATTTCTAATAATCATTCTAATAATCATTCTAATAATCATTCTAATAATCATTCTAATAATCATTCTAATAATCATTCTAATAATCATTCTAATAATCATTCTAATAATCATTCTAATAATCATTCTAATAATCATTCTAATAATCATTCTAATAATCATTCTAATAATCATTCTAATAATCATTCTAATAATCATTCTAATAATCATTCTAATAATCATTCTAATAATCATTCTAATAATCATTCTAATAATTATTCTAGTTATTCTAGTTATTCTAATTCTTCTTTGTTAGAAAAATAAGTCATCAGTAGAACAATAATTTCTTTTAAATATCTAAATATTATTCATCTTTTTATTTAATTTCTTTTTTAGTGTTTTATGAATTTTCTATTTGATTTGTTTTTATAAATTTTTTTTGTAGGTTGTGATTTAGACTTTAATTAAAATTTTAATTTTGAGTAATGTCTTAAGTATATATATCTTTAGTATTTATACGTTTACTTATAAATATACCTTCAGATATATATTTGATTTTAGCTTCATTAATCATTTTAATTCAATTTAAATAATTGTACTATTCTCATGAGGCTCATAGTACTAGACAATTGAAATAAGCCGAAATTAAAAAATATATCAAAATGATCATTTTTTATTCTTTTTGAACTTAAATATTTTTGAAACCTCTGAATTAATTATTATAAGATTATAATATAGTATAGAAGTTCATATAAATTTTTATAAAAAGAAAACTAATTATTTTTAATAAATTTTATCATATTGATTCAATCGATTAAAGTTAATCAAATCTAAAAATTCGATTTTATAATAATTCTACTAGTTTTTTTAATATTTTTTCGAAAGCTTTATTTTCAAACTATAAATTCAAGGTCGAATAAAATCTTAAAAAAAATTGATATATTTTTATCAAATAATTATTGAATATATATTATATAGAAAGATTTCAGATATTCACATACTTTATATAGATAATTATATATCATTGAAAAGATTGAAAAATAAATATTTTAGTTATGTTTTTGAGCCACGGCTTTTTTCAATTGTCGGTTACTATACTCTAAGACTAATTATAGATTCTAAAAACCCTTAATTCTCTTAATTGATTATTTAAAAATATATCTCAATATAAAATAATTTTGTAAGTCTTCTTTTTTAGTTTTCTAGTGCTCTTCTAGCTGTCTTCTCTTATATAATTAAAAAAACTAAATTTTGATTAATAAAAGTTCTATATATCTAGAAATATAAAATCATTGATTTAAATCGACATTTAATAAACTAGTATAAATTATAGCTTAGATTTAACTACTTCTATAAATTTATTAGTATATATTTAAAAGGATTTTATTGAAGATTTATTTATAATTAAGTAAGTATATAAAATTATTAATTATAAACTATATTTCTAAACAGGAATATAAAAAGAGTATTATAGAGATTTATTAAGTTAAAAATAAAGATTATTAAATTTAAAAATTTAAAAAGAATATATCAAAGATAATAATAAAATAAAGCAGAATATTCCTAAATGAAAGTTAAATTAGAAAATTAAATAAAAAGCTATATATAAAAATATTAAATATTAAGAAATCAAGAGAGATATAAAAGATAATAGATTAATTATAAAATTATAGCAAAATCTGTTAAATATAATTTATAAAAATATAAATTCGAATACTTAATACTTTCGAAATTTCATAGCTTAGATATTAATATAAAATAAACTATAAACACTCTTTTTCAAGTTTTTGATATTGAACTAAAGCTTTTATCGATCAATCAATAGAGATAATAATTAAAAACTTTAAAAGAAAAGAAAAATTATAAATATTAATTTAAGAATAATTTGAGATTTAAAATTTTCTATTAATTAATCTTACTAATATAGATAGCTATTTTAGACTTTGGTTATTACAAAGAGTTTAATTTTGAATATAAATAAAATATTATAAGGGGTTTGTATAGTTTATAAGAAAATCTTTAAAAAATGCTTTAAATTTTATTGATAGCTTTTATTATTGAATGATATATTACGGGCCTGCGAGCCTTCGAACTTCTTGCTTCTTAAGAAAGTATAATATAATTATATTTATAATAATAAAAATTTAAAAAGGAAATTTTATTGAAAGCTTATAGGCTAAGTCGGTTTATCTTGATATATTACTTTCCTTTTTCAATTTTATTTAGGTTTTGATTTTATTCAGATTTAAGTCAATAACTTTTACATCAGATTATTAATTATACTACTAAACTATAGAAGCTATAGTATTAAAATAATTTCTATTAATAATCTATCTATAATATTAAATATAATAAACCCTCTTTTAATTAATTAAATGATCCTAGCGATATTCATACTATAAAAACTTCAATCCTCTATTGAAACCTGAATTTTGAAATTAGTATTATAAAAAATATATTATTTAAAAGCCGCTAATTTCTATATAATGATTACTTTTTCTTTTTTATTCAATTTATATCGGCTTGAATAAGCTAATTTAAATAGTTTTATTGAAAATCCTTAAGAAAGTCCAGAGTTTTATACTATACTATAATACTAAGAAAGTTATAAATTATTATAACTAATGGGATCGTTTGAATCGAGCCTTACTAAGCGAGAGTTTTCATTTTTCATATATATATATTTATATAGATTTTCGCAAATAGTACGATTATTAAGAAGATAGATCTTTAATTAAAATATATTACTTACCTAGTATCAAAATTTAATAAAATAGTAGTCTTATCTTAGATGTTTTTGAAAAAAAAGAAAAAACGTATATAAATGATAATTCAAAAAATAAAAAAAAATCGGAATAAAATACAAAGGAAGAGAAGAAGAGAGAGTAAAATAATAAATAATAATTTAAAATTTATAATATACGATATAAAGAAATAGAAAAATTAAAAGAGGAGAAAGAATATTACAAAAGATAAGTAATATTAAAGAGAGAAAATAATAAGTTTTATAAGAATGAGATCTATAATATATAATCAATATATTTATTTATTCTATTTACTTTCTACTGAATTTTGCTATATCTTTTTATTAAATAATAGTTCTCCATCAATTCAATCCAGTTTATTCTCAATTAAGAGTTATATCAAATTCTTCTTTAATCTATCTTATTTTATACTTGATATTTTTATTTTTGTTTTTATTTTGTTTAATATTCTATTTTATTTTTATTATATATATAAACTTTGTTTGTAGTTTTGTTAAAAAATATTTCAAACCGATCATTTTCTATCAAGTTAATAGTAATGATGGAATTCTTAGTATTATTATTAATAAATTTGATTTAGATTTTGAAAACAGATTAATCAATTAATATATAATACTTTATTATAACTTTAAATTCTTATTATTTATTTAATTCTCAATATTTATAAAGAATATTATTATTTATATAATTGATTATTTTTTTATTTATTGATTTATATAATTGATTATTTATTAACTTAGTAATCACTTTAAATTTTCCTATAAAAGCTTCTTAAATTATTATATATATTTCCTATACTCTATTAGTATACAACGCAAAGAAAACTTCGATCAAGACTCAATTATACTCTACTTATTATTACTCCTTCAAAGTAGTAGACACAGGACCATACCAATTATATTGATACTTGATGTCGCTTATTCGGCAATAATTTTATTTAACCACAAGGCAGAATTGCTATCGCTTCCAAAAGAGGCTTAATTTGCCGCTGATTGCCATAAAATACTTTATCGGTGAAGGATATCCTTAGTTGTAGGGCTCGGCGCATCCTCAAGCATGACTGCTGGCAGTACCGATGGAGACCTGCATTTCGAGAACCCTATTCCTTGCGACAGAATATGTATAAACCATTGATTGGAAACTGACTGTGTTCCAGGTGGCATGAATAGTTACTCTATGCCATCTAATTTATGTGTCGCCGATTGATACTCTATGTAGCAGATTGATAGTGAAGAATGTCCAAGTCGTCTTGATATGATTGTGAAATGGTGATCGAATAGGTATCTTGAAGTGGCTCATGACCACAGTCAAAGCTTTTCGGTCAAATGCTTCGATCTCTATTGATCGAGAAATTGGAACTGGCTCAACTTTTTCGGCGTCACAAATGATAGTCGCCACCTCCTGATGCTTGAGATTACTTATATAACAACATATATCTAACAAGAAAGGTTTCAGCACCGAAGAACCCTGGGTCCTACTCATCACTCGCAGCCATAGACAAAATCACCATAGAGCATCGGTCGGTGGACGTAAGCCACACTGAGGAGCACGAGATTTAATCATAACCCTGCCACTGATGAAAGTGACCGAGAAAGTAAAAGCTCGAGTTTTTGACATGATCCCCTTTCGAGGAGAACTTGACGAGAAAGAGCAGTCTTTCTCATCTTCGTAGACCAGGTTGAAAGGGTGCTAGCTTATTTCAACTGCATATAGAATACTAGTTTCTACTCGGTGCTCAGACACCCGTAACACATATTATATGAAAGGTTTGCTAAGTACCGTAATGGTATCGTGTCGTTCCTTCAATATCCTGACCAGGTACTATGTAGCAAATTGTAGATATGATCTGCTAAATTGAACTTGCTTATACTGGGTGTGATCTCAATTTCTGGCTTAGTAGCCGTGGAAAGTACCGGGATACAAACATAGTCTAGTAGTGTTCCAAGGAATCGGTAGATTGGTGATTCGAAAAACCATACTTCATCCAAAGTACAAACTCGTGGTCATCTAGCTACTCATTGAAATGCGAAAATCCGTGGGATAGAATACTTGGTCTCATCCACAAGAATTCCTCACTACCCCAAGTCTCTCGATTAATCATATCCTGATCTTGATCTCGAGCATCCAAATCCACAACGTTGAGTGCATCTTCATATTTGTCATCCTCGTTATTCTGAAGATGATTGCGTTAATTTATTACAGTCCCTTCTTCAATTGATCCATACCTGCTAGAAAAGCGGATAGTAAAACATTTGCTTTTGAGCTGGCCGCGTGCCTGTTCATAATGTGGTATATGACGTGCCTGGGGCATAATATTATAATATGAAAAGCCGATACAGATGGTTTCATGGCCAGTATAGCGAAGAGTAATTTAAGCACGGAGTTTAACAATCAATCCCTTGAAAGAGATAATCCTGACTGCTATGAATAAAAACTTCCTTCTCTCTTATATAAACCCGACGTAATTATTTATAATACTAAACCTCCTAATCCTCTCAAACATTTAAGATTATTACTCAAAGCATAAAAACCTATATAGTTATTTTAACTTTTCAAATTACTATTATCTATATAAACTAATAGATATTAAATCTCTATTCTCCTTACTTGATAATACTATTATAATATAAAATAATGAATTCTTTATTTAGAATAAAATTCTTTATTAGCTCTTTATTCGAAATTACAATTTGTTATTTTGAAAAATTTGAAATATCACGTGGAAGCTAGTCCGAATAAGAGTTGACAGATACAATAATAGTTTTTCTTTATTAGATAGAAGATTAATTTAAGATCAAAATTAATTTAAAATTAGATTTATAATATATAATTTCTATATATTACACGCCGTATAGAGAATAGGAAATAGTATAAATAAGTAGCTTAGGTTTCTACATTAAGATCTTATTCTAGTACTTATCTTTATATACGCTAAATACTCTATTAATAAATATATTTTAAATAAAATTAGACTTTTAATAGGAGTAATTCTATATATATATTCTATAAGTCTAAGCTTCTTATATAGTACTAATATTTTACTATTCCTAATCAAGCCTAGTCTATCCCGTACTAAGCGTATAATCTATAGTATTAATATTATTTGATATATACTGAAGAAATATATAAGAATTAATTCTATCATCGATATATCTCTATAGTTATTACTATTCAATACTTTCTCGATTATAAAGAATCATTATATAGTCAAATTTAAATATATGAATATATATTATATATAGCAGTTATATATTTCTGCTGGATCGACCTCAAAAATATATTAAAATAGGTAATTTTACTCTTCTTTGAAAAATATACTACTATTCTTTTGAATGATTTTATTATATTGAAATTTAATAATTCAATAGCTTATATTTTAATAATATTCAATACAAATTTTGTTTCCTTTATAAATATCAAAAGATATAATATAAATATAATAAATTCAATTTAAGCGAGTATGTCTTTATATAAGAGCTTATGATTCTGACTTTTTCAATATCTATAAAACCTGAATAATATTAACTTCAAGTTTTAACTAAATCGAATACTCTATTGTCTGATTATCTCTATTTTAGACCAGCTCTTAATATTTAAAATCTCAAAAAATAGGATTTTTAACTTTTCTATTTATAATTAGAATTTATTGAAATTCTATAAAGACATGATTTAGAATATTTTTAGTTTTTATTTCAAATTTCAAATTTTTAGGATTTTTCTAGATTAAAATCTAAAGCTTCAAAATATTAATTTTTCATTTTATATATGAATTATATACAAATTTAAGACTTTGAAATAAACTTTAATATCTTTTTAATAATAACTATTGAAAGAAAACTATTTATATTTTTGAAGATTTTAAGCTGAAATCTATATAAGGATTTTAAACAAAAATTAAAAGAAATTAATAGTTATAGAGATAAATCCTTTTTTCGAGAATAGTAATCTTTATAATCTCGAAAGTATTCCTTTAAATACTTATTATTAACTTTTTCTAATAACCCTTAAGATCTATATATAATATAAAATAGAAAATTATAATAAAAATTTGAAGTTTATTTTTAACAATTTTTATTAGAGAATTATTAAGGATTTTATAGAAGTTTTAAATTCTTATAATCTTTTTAAATAAATTTAAAAATTCATGTTTTAATGCTTTAATTTTCAATTTCGAAAAATTATAATTTTCTTCTTTAACAATAAAAATAAAATAATTTCAAATATATATATATAAATTTTCAATAAATTCTATTTATGAATAAGAAAGTTAAAAAAGTTAATTTTGATGTAAAAAGATAATTTAAAAGAGGAATAATCAGAAAGTAGTAGAAGCGACTTATTATATAATATAATTTGAGACTATATCTTTTAATCAGACTAAATGCTAAGACTAAATTTGAATATCTAATCAACTCGTAACCCTATAATAGTAAAACTAATACTTTAAACAAAAAGAAGCTTAATATAAATCTTTATATACACTTCTGTTATATATATTATAATATTAATATTCTATTTATTATTAATAATAAATAAAATCTATTTTCATTATTGAATCTTAATAGAAAAAGAGAAAATAAGAGCCCTAAAAGGTTTTGAAATATTAGAATTATAGAACAGAAGGATGAAAGAGTATATGTATAGGAGCTAGAAGGAGGAGGCGAACGAGCGTAGGCATTAGAGTGAGTGAGAGAATGTTGGTTTGAGAGAGATACGAAAGACGTGGTTCCTACTATATATAGGCCCCTAAATATCTATTTGTATTCAATCTAAGGAACTAGCTAAATGAGGGGAATAGTAGGCCTTATATAGGTACTAATAAAAGAGCTAGTCTCCTTCGCTTTTGTTTAAATATCTTTAATATAGTTGCTATTGTATAGAAGTTATTCTTTTGAAGTGAATTTCTTTAAATGAATTCTTTTGTTTATATACTTGGAACTCTTTTTTATAGTTTCAAATATAATAATAGAAAAGAAATTTGTGAAATTATAAATATCCTCTATCTGCCAATTAAAATCCCTAATCTTTTACTAACAAAACCAATCCCTTCCTTCTTTTAATCCTATTTTATTTATTTTATTATCTTAATATTAATCTTATTCATATTGATTAAATCAATAAGAACTTAATACAGTTTTCCTTTTGTTATTGTATTAGCTGGATTAGTTGGATTATTAATCTAGATCATTTCAATAATCTTTTTTTGCTTATAGGATTGATATAGTACTATAATATCGATTATTAGTTTTTTTATTAATTGTTTTTAGCTTTATAAGTAGATTATATAGTGATTTAGAATTAGTATATAGAATTAATAGAATCTCTTTATTGAAAATAGTGCTAATTATAAAAGTAATTGCTGTACCGATATCGAATCCCTGAATTAATCTATATAATTCAGATACTAAAACATTGTATATAACTTTTTTATATTTGATAAACGATTAATGAATAATATTAGTATTGTTATATTTATTCATTATTACAATCATATAACCTATCTAAAACAAATAGTTCTTATTATTTATAAAAGAGATATCAATAAAGATAACAATCTTAAATAAATCTAAATCAAATAATATATATTTGAATTCTTTGATAGAGTTTTCTTTTTGTTATTTGATATACTTATTTAACGCTACAATATCATTCTTATCGGATTGAATTGTTTATACTGCTATAAATAAATCGAAAGATGCTTTGAATTGATATATAGTTGCAATGTATATTTTGCGAGCTTGTTGTATAATATATTGTTTATATATAGAAGCATATTTTTGAACCTTACTATATATATTATATATATCTATAAACTTTATAAATACAAGCTGTAAATTGCTATATTGCTTTTCCTGATTGAAATGAATATTATTATTCTTAAATATAAAAGTAATACTATTAAACTTTAATGAATAATTATGAATGAGTTCTTTATAATTTTTAATTATAAAGCTAGCCTGCTTAAGTTGCTTATCCTTAGCTTATATAAATATATTATTCCTAACAATAAATATATCATTTGTTTGAAATTCTATAATACCGAATTTAATCCTCTTATTACTAATATACAATAGACAAGGGTTATATATAGATTACTATATTTTAAGCTTCTTGTAATGATAGATATAATATATCCGGAATTAATAATTTTCTGCCTTAGAAATACTATACAATGATTTAATAACTAGTAAAATTATATCAGTTAGTAAGTTCATTTCTTTCGGAATATGAATATAAAAAGTGTAATACAAATTCGAAATGGATTGAGTATATATCTAAATGATATTTCGAATATATATTCCTATACCTGTTTTTCGAATGCTTACAGCTAATGAGACTAAAATGTATTAATATAATTATTAGATTGTTAAGGATTATATTAATACAGATATCTTATCAGTATTATTATATACTTGAATAATTAACCTCGATTTACAGAATTCAATATCCGTTCCCTTGTTTTTGATCTTATCAACAAATTGCGATTTGAAAATATATATACTAAAAGGAATATTCAAAAGTAATATAATCTTGAATATACTTTTAACTATCAATCCATCAATTTCTTTTTTTCTGAATTTTTTATATATAATAGAATCTTTAAAATTAATAGCAAAACATTTGGAATAGTAATCCTATATATAAACTCGAATCTAAAGTATAACCACTTATAAAAAAGATATCGAAATAAGAATCTAATCGTTTTTGAATAAATCCAAAAGGGGTTCCTTTAGATTTGTTGAATATATAACTACTGTTTTTAAGGAAAGCAATATAACTTTACTAGATTTTAATAAAGTTATTTCGAGATTAATATTATAATCAATTTCTTCAATCTCCTCAATACGTTTAGCTTCTAATCGCTTATAATACAGCTTTACTAATATAGATCTAAATCTTGTAGATTTATAAGATAGATTAAGAATATATATTTCCTTTCTATACTAATAAATAAAAAAGATTCTTTTTATTTACCAGTAGCTATTTCATTATTTTCCTTTCAAATTAAAACCTTATTGTTTAACAATAAATCATGAAATATAGTTATAGAGAGTTTATTATATATATTCAAAGCTTCTCGTATTTATATAAAACTATATAATCTGTAAACCTTTATTATAGCTTTAGAAATTGTAATAATATATTGTTGAATAATAAATATTGAAGGACTGGTATCGACTATATAAAGAAATATTCTAAAAACGAATAAGGTAGACATTAAACTATTAGATTTAGTAGTATTATTAATTGCCTTTATAACTATCTGGAGTATAGTTGTTTTGCAAATATTGAATTTATGAATTTTTTTGTAAATAATTTTATAAAATCTGTATAATAGTATATAAAATCTCTTAATAATATTAATCAAATAATATACCTTTATAAAGACTGTTTTTGTCTAAATAGATATTAATGTAGTATATTATTGAAACTCTTTTCCGATAAAGTTAATATTAGTATTATAAGTAATATACTTTGGTAGATCAATATATATATCGATCCAGTATTTATAAAGCTTATCCCATATATACTTTGTAGATATATTGCTTAGCTATTGAGTAGTTTGAAAGTATATAGCTTTATTAATAATATACAGGATTGGATTATTATTGATATAAAGTATATCGATAAGTATAATATAGTTGAATTCAAAATCCTTATTAAGCAAAAGAATTTGAATTTGCTGAATGATTTGCTATAGATTTGATAATAATGATAAAACTTAGTAAGCTATTTGATTACCTCAAAATCCTTATTATATTTGAAATATTTAAGTACCTTATAGAATTTATATATAAATAAATAGCTAAATTAATAGTGAATTTGTTATAATTCAACTTTAATAAAATAACAATTATTATTATCAATAGAATAATTAATTAATTCTTTGATATTAATATTCTATAACAAAAATGTATAGCTAAATTGTCGATATATAGGATAAATATCTTTAGATATAATAATAATATTATCAAGATTGTTATATTTAAATCTAAATCTATTTATATCAATCAAAGAGAATAAGAATGAAAAATCGGCTTTCATTATATTCTATTTTATTTTTCTAAATAAAAGATTAATATAAAATAAACTAATAAAAATTGTTATTCTAATACTATATTGGATTGTTATTTATTTAGCAATAACTGTATTATATTTAATATCCTCGATCTTTTTTTATATTAAATACTAATTGTATCCGATAAATGATCTTTTAGTCACACCTGTATTGATTATAATATTAAAGAATATATTAACACTATATCGCTTATTATTTGTAATAAATACTTCAATTATCAATTTATAAGTATTTATAATATTATTGAAATCAATCGCTACTAAAGAATTATTATAAATATTTATAAAGGTAAAGAATATTTTAAAAAAATTTAGAATTATTTATATTAATAAGATATTAATTAATAAAATAATTATTATTATTATTATTATTATTATTTTAATTATCTTTTTATTCAATATCAATAATAAACTGCTTATATTGTTTCATAAAACTCTTATTATCGAAATTACTATATTTAATATAATAATCCGTTTTAAATCAATCTTTCTTTTTTTATATATACTTATAATATCTATAACCTTTCTTTTTATAATTAGAAAAATAATAATTATTTTTGTTTTTATTAATTAATATAGAAAAAGATTATTATCCATTATACTTATTATAAGGTTTCCAAAAAGGAGCCCGAAAATCTATTATTA
The DNA here is from genome assembly GCA_024478385.1 of Botrytis elliptica. Classification (NCBI taxonomy): domain Eukaryota; kingdom Fungi; phylum Ascomycota; class Leotiomycetes; order Helotiales; family Sclerotiniaceae; genus Botrytis; species Botrytis elliptica. The sequence continues at coordinate 171,993 of JANCTG010000024.1, forward strand.
TAAAAATATCGATTTATAAGAAATATCTTAGATAATATATCTCATCAATTTATAAAGAATATTTTAAATAATATATCCTATTTCGGAAATGCTTTTTAATAAAAATCAATAACTTATTTAATCTGATTAATAAACTCTATAATAATTAAACAAAAATTGTATATTACAGAATAGCATTTTGGAATATTATTACATATAAACAAGATTCTAATATAATATAACTAAAAGTCGTATATATTCCTGAGAATAATATATTAAATAAAATATAAATCTATAATTATTATATTAAACACTTCCTAAAATTTCTTAATCGGATTCTTTTCAATATAATTTTTAAAAATGATTCTATTTCACTTGAAAAATATATTTTGCTGATATTCAGGTTCTTTGAAATTATTAACTATTATTTTATATATACCCTTATATATTTCAGAAAGAATATCAAGATTAGTTTGATAAAAGTCTTTAGTTATATCTAAGAATATAATTGGAAAGGCTATCAAAATCATTTCAATTAATATAAATATCTTACAATAATGCTTTACAAATATAGAGATCTTCAACTAAAAAGAATTATCGATATTCTTATACCTATTATTATTTTTATAAATCTTAAAGAGATTAATAAAATAATAATTCTGATTATATTAATTATTTTTTTAGTAATTAGAATAATTAAAATAATCTTTATTTCTATTATTTCTATTATCGCTTTTATTATTATTTCTATTATCACCTTTATTATCTCTACTATTATTATTATTTCGATTATTATTTCTATTATCATTATCTGAATTGTTATTGTTATTAAATAATTCTATAAAAGTATTAATCAATAGAACTTTAAAACTTGATAAAGATATATTTTGTATATCTCCAAATTGAAATGGAAATTGGAATAGAGCTGATTCTTTTATTATATTAAAAGAAAGGATTGAGTTACCTATAACTTTGCTAGGTTTCGGTAAAATTAGTTGATTAGTTGTATTATCATTTTGAGGTTTAAGAGATTCGATTTATAGTCTTAAATCGAATCTGATAAGGAAATGAGCCTATTTTATTAATACGAATAATTATATTTCATTAAACTGATATTTCAAAAATTGATTTGTAATCCAATCATAATATTTATTATAAATAAACACTTTTACAAGAATATCCTTGATATTTGTATTGATATCAATATAAACTCCATAAACTCCACAAAACTATATAAAAATTATATAAACTATCAGCTTATCAATATTCCTTAATATACTTTTACAAACACACTCAAAATCGAATATAACTATATCCTGAAGAAATACATCGATATCTCTTATCTTCGAATACACAACAATTCTAAAAAGAAAATATTCGTTAACCTAATACTCTATTCCCAATCTAAACATATATCCTTTATAGAATTGTCTAACTTTATTGAAATCTTTTGAAAAAGAATAATCCTGAAGTTCTTCTTTGAATCCTAATTTCTTTATAATTTCCTGAGCTTTTCTTTTCTTCAATTACTTTATCAAAAAAAATATAAAGGTCAAAAAAAACAATAAACTAAAGATAAAGAGAAATACTAATTATATCTAAATCTTTATAAAGAGAAATACTGAAATCTACTTGTAAAAGATCAATACTATTAATTATTATATCGATATACCCTTCTATATCAATAGATTGATTAAATGGAACCAGTTTCTTATCGATATCGGGTTTCTTATCAAAATCGGATTTCTTACCAGCTTGCTTAAAGCTAACACTAACACTTATTCAGAATATTATAATACTAACAACAAAAAATAAAAGAAATAAAAGTAAAAAAGTATTTCGAATAAGTAATTTAAGTAATTTGTAATATCATTAATTAGTATTGATTTGAGAGAAATACAAAAAATGTAATTCCTATTATATATAGATCTCTAAATGTCTATTTGTATTCAATCTAAAGAACTAGCTAAATGAGGGAAATAGTAGGCTTTATATAAGCACTACTGAAAAAGCTAGTCTTCTTTGCTTTCGCCTAAATACCTTTAATACAGTTGCTATTGTATAGAAGTCATTCCTTTGAAGTGAATTCCTTTGAGTGAATTCCCTTGTCCATACAGAGAAATTAGCCGAAAGTTTAAAGGGGGGTCTGTTCACTTTATTACTTTTATTTTATTCTTCAATCAGAAGCTTTACTATTGTACTATACAATACAGAATGTATCAAATAAATAAGAGAGTGATCTGATTCTAACACAAGTAGAAAGTGATTACCTCAGACTAAGAATTAGAATCAAGATTAGCTTTCCAATTTCAAGAAATTCACTAAGACCCTATTGATTAGAATAAGCTTCGTAAGGTATAGAGATTTAGATTAATCACATTAATGGATTAAAAACGATTTATTCAACATAGTATTAAGGTACTGAATATTCTCTTGTAGTAACGAAGCGTCCACTTCGTCAACCACGGATTCTCTTATTACAGGGGTTTTGCGGGCATTTGTTTGTTAAAACTTACCTGCCCTCATATTTAGATGTAATTGTAATAAGAGGGGTGATTCTATCAGATCACATTGGCTCTGGCTTAGAATTTAGCACAAGTTAAGTGCGGAGAACGACTTATATTAATGACTATAGAGATCTTTCCTTTCAAAATAAGACGCTCACAAGTTAGATAAGGTACTTTGTTCAACTTTCTCCACTTGATTCAGTCCCACATTTCCAATTTTCTGGATTTCTCTACTCTTGGTTTCCATATCATCTCCATCATTCAGGAACACATCTCCATCGTGGGAATATCATCCAAGGATCAGGAACATGAACGACGAATAATCTGGTAGCTCTCCGTAGTCAGATATTCCCATTTCACCACCAACGTATACCTACCTATGTTCAGAGAGTAGGTTCTATATCACGACTAGTTTCCCTTACCATACCTCAACCACCTTTCCAATATTAGAACTTTTATATTTCTTTTCAATTAATCTTGACAATAATTGTCTCTCTTATATATTTTGGAAAGATATTAAATGTTTCAATTTTGCAGGCTGCCCAAGTAATCACAATGTATGAGAACAAGGTAATGGGAAGGCCCTAGGAGGGAGGAGTAACTAGATAAAAATGAGACTGAGAGAAATATCAATATTAGAAAAAGAATAGAATATTGAAAGATGTTCTGATACCACGTTTTAACAAGGAGTCAAAAGGATAGTGTATTATCACAAATAGAATGAAAAAGATTGACTGTGGAACAATACCACCCGATCAGGAAATAGAGCTGCTAGCATGTTTGTTAGACCGGGAATTGGCTCCAACCTTTGACTGGAGATGTTCAAGACGAGGTAGACATCGAGAAGAAGATACTTCACGACAGAAGATCAGAACAATTCGTCATGAAGCGTGGCAAACATCAGATCTCTCTGTTCCAAAGTGCTTGTAGAAATTGTCTCATAGATGCTTCGGGGTTGAATGGACCAAGGTGTCCTTTATAGCGAAGCATCTTATCGCGATCCACGGTTCTTGATGAAGAAAGATGCTCCCACTGCCTACCAACACCACTAAGCTAGGTAGATATCCTGGTAGTGAGACTAGTCATCTTTGCTGTAGATTCAAGTCTTGATGACTGGGGAGCGGCCATAGGACAGTAACTCAATGGAATGTGCATTGCTGCACGCTTTAAGAGCTGACTCTGAAATGCTGCATGGATAAATTGAAAGCTCTTTAAAAGTACAGATTTGATCTCTATGGATGTTACTTCGTTTTGGAGATCGATGATAACGTCAAGGTTGCTCAATAAGATCGAGCTACAACTGATTTCTTGGGGTGGGTTGACTGCATTAGATTGTTCGACTTTGTTCAGCCATGTGCAACGCGGGTGAAGGAGATGGAAGTGGAGTAAGTGAAGAAGAGAAGAAGTAAAATCTATCGAATACCACATAATAACCTTAAAGGTATATCAGTAACGGTGAATTTCCTAATTAAAAAGCCAGCGAACAATAATCGAGTTAGTGGAAGGGGGGTTAATCTTTGACCAGCTCTTGACTTTTGAATGTTATGAATCCGATCCAGTATGGATTGTGAAGAATAATATCATTGTATTTCCCATGATAAAGTTTTTGTGATTTTCCATATTGTGATATCTATGTCGAAAAGTACTCTGTTTTCTAGGTAGTGATTTAGTAAAAGCTTTCGCGAGTCTGTAAAGTAATCTGTCAATGCAGTGAACCTGTTATAAACGCTTATTAACTGATGAAAGGGGCAAGAGAATTGAGAGGAGTTTAATAATTTGAAATTTCCTTCAAGATCCCTCTCTTTATACTCTGAATTATGAGACAACTAGTTTTGCTATATTTAGGAGAGCGCAAATTGAGATCTATTATATTTAATGAAGTAGTAAGGAAGATAGAGAGAGGCTTGATAGAAGCTCATTTTTTAGCTTATTTTTACTCGAAACTTCTTATTTATAGATTTTAGTCACTTGAGAATATCATACGATATCTAAAAGCATATATAAATTTCAGAAACTTTAATCATTATATATTGTATATCAACTGCTTATGTGATTTCAATTAAAATATAGACTTGTAAGGATTATGTATATTTTTAGAATTCATGAATTCTTTTGGATTTGATAGAATTCTGTTCTAGTATTCTTTCTTATTAAGTTCTGTTTGAAAGTTTCATTTAATATTAATTAATCTTTTATTCAATATTAGAGCTAGTTTATTTAAAATGATTATTTTCTCTTTATTTAAAAAAAGAAACCTAAATTAAATTATATAGTTCGAATAAGAATTTCTTAGTTTTTATACAAGTTTAAATCTCATTTATAGACTCAAATATTACTAATTTTTGAAAATACTTTAGTATTTAATAATACTTAAAATTAAATTTCTTTTTTAGTATGATTTTTTATACTAATATAAATATAAAGCTATTTATTTGCTTTTATTGAATTATTAAAATAAAAGACTTTATAATAGAATATCTTAATCAATTTTCTATATGAAAAAAGTCTCTAGATTCCTTTCTAATAAAAAAGAACTCTTATATAAGAGATAGAGTATTAATTAGAGGCTCTCTTATTACTCTAACAAGGGATAGAGTTTATATAATCTTCGATTAGTAAATGTCGGAATATCAATCATGTGATCTATAAGAGGGCACTGTATTATACTAGTATATATACTAGTATATACACTAGCGCTAGCACTTCTACTATATTAAATACTAGCTTCCTATAGTTAATAATAATCAAGAACGAATATAACTATAATAGACTAAAGTACTTTATACTTTATTAATCAAGTTGATATTAATAGTAAATAAGTCTTATAGTAACCGCTGGCTTTATATTAAAAGAAATTTATCTTATGATTCTATAATTCTTAAAGGTTAACTTTTATAATAATAAGGAATAGTATTATTATAATGATAGTGGAAGATCTAGTCAGTTTAAGCTTGAGGGATAAATCGAATATATAGAATAAGAGTTGAATTGAAGTCAATTTAGAAGAGCTAGGCTGAGTTGAGATGAATTGCTTGCTTTTTCCTAGATTTTCTTTAAAGAATATTCTAGGTTTATATAGTTTATAATGAAATTCCAGTATACTCTATACTTATAAATAAGATCGATTTAAATTATATCTTATAGAATCATTTTAGATAATAAAAAGAAAGTACAACCAATCAATTTAGCAATATTTCCTATATACTTTTATCTAGTTTCATTTTATTCTATTTTATTATAAATCAATTTGATAAGAGATACTATTATACAACTATATAATAATATGATTTTATAATATAAGATTATATTATATGTGTATTAGTCATCAAGATATCCCTTATTTAGTAAGATATTAATAAGTGATTTAGTAGACTTATTATAAATTCTTATAATAATCTTATATCGTATTATAAATTATAAATTAATACTTAATATAAAGAGAAATTATCTACTCACTTATAGAAAGAGAGAGAGTATCTATTAAATTACAGACTACTTATATACCGGTGTATACACTATCGTTAGTATCTACTAATAATAATAATAATAATAGATCAGACAAGCGACAAGCGACAAGCAATAAGCAAATATTTTATTATTCATATATATAAAGGGGTATCGACATTTATTCAAATCAAGCGCGCAATTTTTTTAGTGTTTTCCGTTTCATTCAATTCCATCCCATTCCATCCTGCCCTTCATCTTCTCCCCTAAAAGTTTCACCAATCTTGCAATGACTAAAAGCGCCAGCGCCTCGAAACACAAACCCCGACTCCATCATGAATGATACCATACCAATATTTGTTGACGCTAAGCCAAACCTAAAACTATTCCAACCACAAGTAATTGTCCAATACCAATCAATATGTTTCCAAAGCGCCTGTCGTGATTATCGAACCAATGAAAATGTTTTTTTTTCAATCCATCCTTTCCATGAAATACATCCATCCATCACATCACATCGGATCACATCCCACCCCTCTCGTCTCATACTCTTCCCTTTCTTCCCTTCCTATGCACTTCCTTCTCCTCCTCCCCCCCTTTTCGCCATACTTCTCGTTGTCCTCTTGAATGGATCCCCCTCCCCCACCATGATAGCCACACCCCCTCCCTCAGCAACCCACTCCTTCTCCTCCTCTAACCTCTTTCTCTTCTTCTCCCTAACTTCCCTCTCCGCACTAGCCCTATCGCTCTTTTTTGTCTTAACCCGCTCAAGTTGCTTATAATCCTTCTCATATCGAGTGGGAGGTCTAACCTCAACAATAAACCCACTACCCTCTCCCTCCGGAACCTCAGGACTAGCAGCCTTTTCATTTTTCATCTGCCGCGACACTACCTCAGCATTAATCACACAATCCAAAATTTGTCTTCCAGTAACCGTAACTTTTGCATCGAGAATCTCCGATGTGAATTGCGCATCCCAGTAATTGCGTTTAGGAAGAATTTGGCGAATACATAGATTGAAGACATTTGAATCGAGGATAGCAGATGGGGAATTGCAACGGTTTTCATCGCGAAGAATCTAGAATTTGAATCCATTAGCAAACTTAAGTCTAATAGGATGCACCATTCCTTCATCAAACTTCAATGTAAGGAAAGAAGCCACCACGGCAGTGGCCCCCGAAGACCCAGTGGAGCATCACTTCGAAAAAGGGCAACAGACTGATTTAAATCCGAGTCGGTATTCATGAGACAAGCCCCCAGACCCCCATAGCTCGCTCCACTCGAAGCGAGATATGCAGCAGGCACATGAGGAACTTGCAGCCACAAACCCGGGCCACTGGACAAAAGAGGAAAAAGTAACTCACCACGGGCTTCCCAACCACTTCTGAAGTAAGTTTGTTCCCATCCTTAATAAGCCTCCTATACAAAGTCCAAATGACCTCCATCCCTTCAGCACTCCCCGCCTTATACCCAATCTTCAAGGCGAAAGCGTACTTAACAACTAATTCCGGGGACCGCGTAAGATACTGATGGATAACTTCATAACCCTCGTGTTCCCTTTGACTGTGTTCGATTTCCGCGAGGACGGCAGGGTATGGTTCGCCATTTTTTCGCCATCCCACATCTGCTTTCCTTTCGATTATGGTTTTTGTTGGTGGGTCTGTTTCCTGATTTGAGTCTATGGTGCATGCTATTCTAAACTCAGTCCGGCGAGAGAATTCCAACTGAGCTCCTAGCTCATTTAGTAATTTATTAATAGCTTTTTCGACGGTTCCCGCAAGGTTATCTTTCGTTTCGTCGTGGACTGTCCCCGCAAGAGTCATGATAAACCAATTTTCGGAGTAGGAATATGCGATACTGTAGTTGGGAGAGGAAGGGTTAGTAACATTTTCTCAGACGGATGCATGAGCAATAAAAGAGAGACTCGAGTTTTCTCGTGTGCAAACAACAAGAAGGAAAAAACTCACACTCTTTCCACAGTTTCCCAGTCTTCCTCTCTCAATTCTCCCTTAGCCTTACGAATAACAAACCGGATTTCCTCTTCTGTGATGTTAAATTTCTGAACTGGTTTCAAATAAATCTTCCCGTCGTCGACCACATCAAAATCCCAAAGTTTGTTTAATTTTGTCACTCCCGCTCTCTCTGCAGTAAATGATTGATCATAGCGGGGTCTATATCGTGCGTAGTATTGAATGAGTTCGATTATCGCTTTAACAAGGTCTGTTTCTGTTTCTGTATGCGAAGAAAAGTTGTGTCTCTGGACGCTTGAGGATGTGCTCGAGTTGTTCCTTGGCTTCTTTGCTTTTCTTGGTGAAGATTGCGCCCGGGATTGCGATGGCAACGAAGGAAGATGAGATCTTCTCCTCTTGGAATTCGAATATATGGATTGATCGTGAATGTTATCCTTCTTAATGAAATCGTCAAAGTCGCGTTTCGTGTTTGCGCCCGTACTGGAATTTCTAGTGTGAGATGGAGAAGTCGGCATATTCGAATCCCTCCAACTTCGTTCTTGTTGGGAGGTGATGGCAGACTAGATAAAGAGCAAGATGACACTCTGCTGGTTTCGGAGAGCCACTGCCATAGAGGCAGAATACAAGTTGGTGTTTATCGTGATTCGTAGTCGAAATGGCGACAACAATGTTGTGTGGGTGGTATTGATATTAAAGAATTGAAGAGGAACAAAAAGGCAAGGCTGAAGGTTTGAGGGAAGGTGGGGAGATGATGATAGTAGCTAGTCACGTGTTATCACGTAAGATCTTCACCCAGCGGAGTATTACCGTAAAAACTCGATAAACTGAGATTCTACTTAACTGTATTTAGCCTAGCATATTGTCGATCTCCTTTAACCTAAGCCTATATAGGGATTAGCTTAATATCAGAAAACAATAGTAGGATAATAGATTAGAAAACTCTAAATAGTTTTCAAAATAGATTTTTAAATCAATAATCAATATTTTACTTTTAAATTATATAGAAAAGATGTATAGAATGGGTAAGGTTTTAGTATTAAGTGTAGTGCGTATTGTATTGAAAGCTATATACAATCTAGTTGACTATATTAATCAAGATGATTATATAATACGCTTAATGTATTTAGCCTGTTTTCTAAACCAATCCTACAAGATATACGCCCTTGTATATATGTTCTAGTCAAGCTAAAATAAGTTCTATTTCTATATTCCTTTTATATATATCAAAATAACTATATAATATGTTTAATTCTTTTATTTTATTAATTAATCAATAATCACTATGGGTATTCATCTATATATCAGCTTATTATTGTATTTAAATTAAATGGATAGTAGAATTCGTCAAATTGATAGCTAGAGTATTTGTAGTTTACTATTCTGGTGTAACTTTGCTTATTTTGAGTAAAGTTAGAGTGTAGATTCAGATTGATTCTATAAGACAGGTAGTATAGCTTGTTAAATATCAACTCCTTCTCGTAGGTTAAATAAAAGAGTAAACTTATAAGTGCTAGTTTGTAAATTCTGATATTTCGGTATATTATTCTTGAATAATATGTATAAATATCCGATTTAAGGTTTGAAAGGTTTTAAATAGTTAATATAAAACAATTTGTAAATAGCTTTTTCATTAATTTATTACAATTTATAGGATTTCTAATAATCTTCTGTAAAATTAATGATAATAAAAGGACTATAGTAGGAGGGGTATAGTTTCTTTTTAATTAAGGCGTTATTATATAGTATAATTATATTTCCTAATTGATAAGTAAAATTATCTTGTATACTTATATTATATTTTTCCTTATTAATAGCTTTTTTTAATTAAATTATTTTAGAGCTTTCTATCTAATTAGCTTCCGATTATATATAAATTCGAAAACTTTAATATAATATATTTTAAAAGGAAATTCCTTATCAATATTCTCAATAATAAAAAGGTAATTCTATATTATCTTTTGTTTATATATTCGATTTTTAAAGGACTAATTGATTAAAAATCGAATATAATTTATAAAATGAATAATCGAAATAAGATACCTTAAAGGACTAATATATTGAGAGAATTAATACTAATTTGAATTTTTAAATAACTAATTAATAATATCAAATTCGAATCTTATAAAATATTCTTTGAAATAAATCGTTTCCTTTTTCGGTTATTTTAAACAATTTTTTTATTCCGATAGTTATAGAAATAAATAGTATTCCGAATTTTTTCGAAAAATTATATAAAATCTTATTTTCAAAATATATACTGGGATTGTATATTCTTTTAATAAAAATTCCAATTATATTAAAAAGCTAATCTAAACATTTAATAATCTTTATTCCTATAGTATTAATTATTGGGAATATCTAAATATAATGAAAGAAGTAGTTGATGATTAGTAAAATATGAATAAAATTAAGATATTCTTTTTTATTGAATATATTGTTATTTTAATTTATATTTTTAATAATAAATCCTATATTTATTAGTTTTTATATTATAAATCAAATTATATTTAGAATCTAAACTTTATTAATTGATATAGGTAGAAATAGTTTTATAAAATCAAATCCAATAAAAGTGAATAGATAATCAATCTTAAAAGATATTAAATAAGAAATATATTATTAAATATTATATTTGATATATTTTAAATAATCTAAAATATATTACTTGATATTTGAAACTAGATAAGGTTAATAATGATTTCTAGGCTTTTTGATAGTTAATTTGGTAGCGAAATATCCTTTTTAATTATATATATATAATAGGATATCTGATATCTTATATTATTGTATATAATATTTATCAATTTTATGAAATATATAAAAAAGTTTATTCTTGAATAAGAAAAAATCCTTAGTATAATATAAAAAAGATATCTTTTCAAAAATAGAAATCCTATTGAATAATGTATTAATAGAAATATAATTGAATATATTGTAATATTATAGATTATTCTTATATTTACTGAAAACTAATTCAAAAAAGATATTGTTAATAATAATTATAAATTGATTTAATATTATAATATCTATATTATTTTCAAGAGATTGTAGTATATTATAATCTATAATGATTTAAAGTTATTTGGTTTTATATAAATAAAGAAGTTCTTTATAATTACTAATTCTAACTATTATTCTAAGGATTTTTTTGGTGGTCAGCACCAATAGTGATCACTACTCTAAGGGGGATAGTAACCCTCCCAAAAACTCTCCAATTGGTCACTACTCTTTCTAACTTCAATTTTAAGGTTTTCGAAAATCTGAAAAAAGAAATAAATAGAGATTCAATTGAATTTTCTATATATGAAATTACTTTTTTAATATCTTTCAAATTGATAGTTTTATATCGAATGGAAATAACTTTAAGTTTGATAAGGTTGTAAAAGCAGGGGGGAGTGGTGATTAGTAAAATAAATCGATTTGGTTATCATTCTAAATTTAATTTAGAATAAGAAATCTATAATTATTTTATAATAAACTAAGGCTTATTTTTATTTATCTATTTATTTCTAAAAATAGATTTAAATTATCTTTTGAATTGATCAATCTATATTTATTTTATAAAAGGTTGAATTTGTAGAAATAGGGGGAGTAGTAATTAGCTGAAAGAGTAATAAAATAGCTAAATTATATAATCAATTCTAATAATAAGAATAAAAATAAAAATAAGAATAAAAATTAGAATAATAATAATAAAATTGAAAAAAATTAGGTTTCAGAATCCTAATATTAAAGGAGCTTTTTAAGTGGTTTTAAATTTGAATAATATTAACTTTTAAATTTGAGGTTTATATATATATATTATAATAAGGTTACCTAATTATTCAAATGGAACAATATACAATTTTCATATTGATACCTAAACAATTAATAGTTACCAGCACCAATCAATGTGGTAGTATAAGTAGGGCTGCCCTATATATAGTATAACATAGCAAATCATATTATCAGATTACAATTCAAGGTTGTCCTATTGGTCTAATATAATATTAGCCAGTAGTAATGCTCCGTATGATATTTAATTCATAGTGTTTTGTGATTGGATACAGGGTATTAGTTGCCTTTTCGACATATTAGGCTTCAATACCCTCCTCTCACCAAACCAATTGAATTGATATCTTTTTGCTTTTTCTATATCTTAACTATTATTCTAAGGATTTTTTTGGTGATCAGCACCAATGATGACCGTAACCCTAAGGGGGGTAATGACCCAGCCAAAAACTCTCCAATTGGTCACCACTCTTCCTGACTTCAATTTTAGGGTTTTTGAAAATCTGAAAAAAGAAATGAATAAAGATTCAATTGAATTTTCTATATATGAAATTACTTTTTCGATACCTTTCAAATTGATAATTTTATATCGAATTGAAATAACCCTAAATTTAATAAAATTGTAGAAGCAGGGGGGAATAGTGACCAACAAAATGAATCGATTTGACCACCACCCTAAATCCAATTTAGTATAAAAAATTTATAATTATTTTATAATAAACTAAAGTTTATTTTTATTTATTTATTCAATTCTAAAAACAGATTTAAATTATCTCTTGAATTAATCGATTTGTATTAATTTAATAAAAGGTTGAATTTGTAGGGGCAAAGGGAGTAATGATTAGCCAAAAAAAGGTATAAAGTAATTGAATTATATAATCAATTCTAATAATAAAAATAAAAATAAAAATAAGAATAATAATAAGAATTATAATAATAAAATTAAAAAAAAGTATATTTCAGAATCCTGCTATTGAGAAGGCTTTTTGGGTGATTTTAAATTTGAATAATATAAACTTTTAAATTTTGATATAATATATATATATTATAATAAGATTATCTATTTATTCAAATAGAATAATATGGAATTTTCATATTGATATTTAAACAATTAATAGTTGCTAGCACTAATCAATATGATGGTATAAGTGGGACTGCCCTGTATATAGTATGATATAGCGAACTATACTATCAGGTTACAATTCAGGGTTGTTCTAACTATTATTCTAAGGATTTTTTTGGTGGTCAGCACCGGTGGTGACCACTACCCTAAGGGGGGTGGTGACCCTCCCAAAAACTCTCCAATTAGTTACTACTTTTTTACACTCCAATTCTAGGTTTTTCGAAAATCTGAAAAAAGGAATCGATAGAGATTCAATTAAATTATTTATATCAGAAATTACTTTTTTGATACCTTTCAAATTGATGGTTTTATATCGAATTGAAATAACCCTAAGTTTGATGAGGTTGTGGAAGCAGGGGGGAGTGATAACCAGCAAAATGAATCGATTTGATTACTACCCTAAATCCAATTTAGAATAAAAAATTTATAATTATTTTATAATAAATTAGGGTTTATTTTTATTTATTTATTTAATTCTGAAAACAGATTTAAATTATTTTTTGAATTGATTGATCTGTATTAATTTTATAAAAGATTAAATGTATAAAAGCAGGGGGAGTAGTGATTAACCGAAAGAGTAGTGGGGTAGTTGAATTATATATAATCGATTTTAATAATAAAAATAAGAATAAAAATTAGAATTATAATAATAAAATTGAAAAAAACTATGTTTCAGAATTCTGATATTTAGGGGGCTTTTTGGGTGGTTTTAAATTTGAATAATATTAATTTTCAAATTTGAGATTTATATATATATATTATAATAAGGTTATCTAATTGTTTAAATGGAATAATATGGAATTTTTATATTAATATTTAAATAGTTAATAATTGTTAGCATCAATCAATATAATAATATAAGTAAGGCTGCTTTGTATATAATATAATATAACGAATTATATTATCAGGTTACAATTCAAGATTGTCCTATTGGTTTAATATAATATTAGTTAATAGTAATGTTCTATATAATATTTGATTCAATATTAATGTTTTGTGATTGGATATAAGATATGAGTTGATTCTTTGATGTATTAGTTTTCTATATCCTCCTTTCGCTAAGCTAATTAAATCAATATCTTTTTGCTTTTTCTATATTTCATTTTGAATATATATAACCCGTACGGGTTAGGGTAGGGTTAGGGTTAGGGTTAGGGTTAGGGTTAGGGTTAGGGTTAGGGTTAGGGTTAGGGTTAGGGTTAGGGTTAGGGTTAGGGTTACCAAAAACTTTCCAATTGGTTATTACTCCTTTATATTCCAATTTTAGGATTTTCGAAAATCTGAAAAAAGGAATCGATAGAGATTCAATTGAATTATTTATATTAGAAATTACTTTTTTGATATCTTTCAAATTGATAGTTTTATATCGAATTAAAATAACTTTAAGTTTAATAAGATTATAGAAGTAAAAGAAAATAATAACCAGCAAAATGAATCGATTTGATTATTATCCTAAATCCAATTTAGAATAAGAAATTTATAATTATTTTATAATAAACTAGGGTTTATTTTTATTTATTTATTCAATTCTGAAAACAGATTTAAATTATCTTTTGAATTGATCGATCTGTACTAATTTTATAAAAGGTTGAATATATATAGGAGAGGGGGAGTAATAATTAGCTGAAAGAGTAGTAGGATAGTTGAATTATATATAATCGATTTTAATAATAAAAATAAGAATAATAATTAGAATTATAATAATAAAATTGAAAAAAACTATGTTTTAGAATCCTGATATTTAGGGGGCTTTTTGGATAATTTTAAATTTGAATAATATTAACTTTCAAATTTGAGGTTTATATATATATATTATAATAAGGTTATCTAGTTGTTCAAATAAAATAATATGGAATTTTCATATTGATATCTAAACAGTTAATGGTTGCTAGCATCAATCAATGTGGTGGTATAAGTGGGGCTGCCTTGTATATAATATAATATAGCGAATTATATTATCAGGTCACAGTTCAGGGTTGTCTTATTGGTTTAATATAATATTAGTTAATAGTAATGCTTGTACATGATATTTGATTCGATATTAGTGTTTTGTGATTGGATATAGGGTATGAGTTGATTTTTCGACGTATATTAGTCTTCTATATCCTCCTAGTTGACTTAGCACCTTTTAGATGCATTATCATCCTTTTGTTTTTGATGCTGAATTTGTGAAAGGAGTGGTCTTCAAAGAGTACCTACCTAGGTAGTATGAACAGCTGGAGGTTTGAAAGGTGGCTGAATGTGGGGCCACAACAGTATTGAGCAGTTCGGGGTTACCGTATCTGTATCTAGTTCCAACCCCCACTCGGAACAACAGTTAACCCACTCCGACTCCCCTTACACCGCCAACACCTTTTACTTGTCGGTGAGTGATTAAACTGGCATTACTCGAATCCTCAACTCTTCAACTCTTGTTGATTATTCTTGAAATAAGTCAATCAAGTATCCAAACAAAAGAATCAACGTGATTTATACGGCAAGATGGGTCGCAAACCTAACCGTAAGTGCATCCCGTTGGAATTTTCTCGATAGCTTCAATTTGAAGCCCTCAAAAACTCGAGTCATCCCCCACCGATCTTTCATCTTTTAAACAAGAATGTTTACTGACCACAAATATCAACAGCGTTGATTCTTCAGTACTTCGAAAGAGGTGCAAAGTTAAATGATTCAAGCAATCGCTACCATCATACTTGCAGAGCTTGCTCAGAGAAATTCCCTAAAGGAAGACTCGACACTTTGACAAGTCACATCTGCAGGAAGTGCCCCGCGTTGGATCGTGCCACAAAGCAGCGGCTTGTTCTTGAGTTTAACAATCTCCCCGAGATTGCGGATAGAACGAATAATCAGCATATGAATATTCAGACTGCAAATAATCAACAGACAACTGCCATCCGTGGAAGACCCTTTCAAGGAATGACTCCGCTTGAAACTTTGGCCGAAGTCTCCAGGGACATGGCTGAGTCGGAGCACCGCAATCATCGGCCTGGTAATGGAAGTCCTCTGGGTGAGAATCAAGCAACGATATCTCGTGGAGATAACCTTGAGTTACAAGAACAATACACTCTTGACAATCCACCTATGAGTTACGAATCTCGCGCCCAGCGCGACAAAAAGGGTCAGTGCAAGCAATTTTTCCGTTGCCTGACTGATACTAACGTCTTCCAGGTATTAATCAAAAAGGTCACGCCAATGAACATGGTCTTGGTCGCTCTCAATCTGCATCCCCAAATTCAATGGCTGCCACAGCAGCAGCAGCAACTAGATTCATCCCATCCATGGTGGATCCTCAGTTGTTGAGTGAAGATGCAGTCGCCCAAGACAAATTGTCAGAAGACAAGTTGACTCGACAACTTGTCGAAGCAAATGCCATGAGTGATAGTTTATTCAATGGAAG
This sequence comes from Botrytis elliptica, assembly GCA_024478385.1. Classification (NCBI taxonomy): domain Eukaryota; kingdom Fungi; phylum Ascomycota; class Leotiomycetes; order Helotiales; family Sclerotiniaceae; genus Botrytis; species Botrytis elliptica. The sequence goes on from JANCTG010000024.1 coordinate 188,181, forward strand.
CTCTGACAACCAACAGCATTCTTGGGGTATGATGGACGTTTCCATGCCAGCAAGTCAAGTCGCAGCACTGCAGGTTCAAGATCAAATGGCTCATATGAGTCAAATGACATATCCAGAACACAACCCCACCGAGAATACATTCGAAAATGGTCAGCCACAAGCCCAAAGCCCAAAAGCCCACACTCGAATTGCTATGAATCCAATGACCACCGAATTTAGCGCTGAATATGGCAATGGCCAAAAGGCGACCAAACCCAAAGTTCGGGGGAAGTTCAATGAAGGCCGCAGAAAGGAGGTTTCGGATATCAGAAAGATTGGTTCTTGTCTTCGTTGCAGAATGTTGAAGAAACCATGCACTGCAGGAGACCCATGTGATACTTGTAAGGGCGTCGAGAGTGCTCGTTTGTGGAAGACACCATGCATCCGAACACGAGTTGCACATGAGCTTTGCTTGTATTCCGCGAAACTTCACGCAGTGCTTGCTCACCACCAAGTACTTGCTGCAAAAGGTTCTGCGACTTTTCAAAGCTCGCTCTATCAAATTGAAGTTTCTCACTACCCAGGAACCACCATTTACGCGTCGTTTCCGTGCCTAGAAGCACAAGACGAGGAAACTGGACTAACGTCTTTTATCCTTGACACGGATAACGACGACCTTTCCACCAAAGCTTGAAGCATATGCTAAGCGCATGATGCCAATATTCATTGAAAATGAACCTTCTCAATTCATTCGGACAACTCTTCAAACGGCTCTAAATGTTTCAATCCAAAAGCAAGACAACTTCCTTAGCCGTGCTTTAGAGTTTTGGGCAATTGTACACATTTTCGTCGATTCGGAAATTAGATGGGAAATGTGTGCGAAAGCTCCAGGTTTGCCTGATGAAGAAGCTGGTCCGACCAAACCTATTCTTTCAACTGAAAGATCATTTGCCATTATTCACACTCAACTGAATGCTGCAGCCGAGAAGAAAGCATCCCAGATGTGCAAGGGCATGTTAAATGAGCTCGAGAGACGTTTACTTAATAAGTCCTCGAAGTATTCTTTCGAACTGTTCTTAGTTACAGTCATCATTCTTAACTGTGTTGAAAAGTCCACCTGGCTTTTCAAATGCTGGGAGGGTGAAGATTTTCATGGACAGTGGCCACTTGACAGCCCTCCTCAATCTTATGCTAACCAAGGTGACGACCTCATTAACGTTCTTCAAATGCTCTTAAGAATGAGAGACATTCCACCAAAAACATTTGTTAGGCCAGATAATGGTCTTCTTGCTGTTGATGATACGTCTGATCAAGTCATTCGGGATTTCTTTGATCAGGTTCAGCTTAGTTGTAAGTTTTCTTGCTTCCGGACATACGCTAGCATCATTACTAACCAAATACAAACAGTCACCGATGTTCATGATAAACAAGTCCGTCACTTCTTCGACCCAGCAGACTCTAGATCATATGAGCTTCGCTACATCTCTCGTCTCCTCCTTCCTCAAGTCCCCAATTAACGAATACCCCGTCTCCGTTCTCGCGAATTTTCTTTCCTTTCCGTTTCTGCATCTGGTGGCTCCATATCTGCAACATTTCCGGCGTTCCATGACTTCCATACAGAAAGGCGCATCACATAAAGGTTTCACATTTGTGCATATGGGTGGATAACTTTCTCTGTTCAGGAGTTGGTTAGGGATTGTCATCAGCTGGGAGTTTGTGGTGCAAATTTGTTCAATTATTGTCTTCGATATATCCCATTTTTCATTTTAAAAGTTCGACGCCTATCATAGTAGGCTGTTTGACCAGTCCTTTGAAACAGACATTGGACTCACATCAATGTACCCTTGCTGCTTTTTCCCTTTTCCTTATTTTTGCTTCTCCTTGAGATGCGATACGATACGTACGATGCGTTCTCAGCGTTACAATACCATGTTCTCGGCATCCATTTATACTTTCAGACCGAGCAAGGAATCAATGTTACCGGTTCGAGCTGTAAGTAACATTTAAGCAATGGTTGGCAATGCCCGAACGGAAATGTATGTTAAAATGACTTCATTGAAATGAAATAGATAATGAACTTACAAAAATGAAACGTAATTATAATGTGAGATGTATCTACATATACACTAAGAATACGAGTCTTTGATATTCAATCTGTAAGTCAGTGTATATCTCGAAATTCCGGATTATTCTCCTGTGTATTAATCATTTTGCGGGCAAGCAAGCAAGCAAGCGAACCCAGTTCTCACAAATATACACTCCAAGCTGAAGATGGAAGATTGATACCTAGGTATCTCTCGTACTCAAATTCACTATATAGTGCTTTAGTACCTGGTACCTGGCACTTAGTACCCAGTACTCATCAAACTCCAGATGATTCGGAAGCTCAAAGTTATTGCTCATCTCGCATCACCTATCATATCCTCACTT